>VXBX01005335.1:917268-929271 GCA_013400415.1 Scytalopus superciliaris
TTTTTTTTCTTTATTAATTATAACATAACAACATAATCATAGAAAAATGAAATCTAAAATAAAATAAGGGCACAATATCTTTGAAAAATATTCAAAGGATGCAATTTACTAATGTAGCAGCAAAAGAAAGTACACAAAAATGCCACCAAATGTTAGTTAGCTGTTAGATCTTGAAATCAAATATAAAAGGTTTTCAAACACTCAAATTCTGTTCAGAATGCAGAGAACCATTAAAAGCTTCCTGAAACTTTCTAAGGAAAATTAATCTTTAGGGGGAAAAAGCTCACAATAAGAATATTAGGGGAAAAAAAGTAAAAATACCAATAAAAACTAGGTTAGTATGATGTAACACAGTGATATTCGTTTAAAAATAGATAGAAATTCAACAAAAACATCCACATAAATAATTAACATTTACAGGCAATGCAGAAGGAGCTAGGGACTAGCTGTTGATCAGGACATCGGAATGAAAAGGACAATTTAGGTCCCCCACTCTGGCCCAGTGAATATTCAATTAGTTAAACAACAGAAAAGACTTTCATTAGGAGAAACTCACTGACATACTCTGTGCCTAATGATGAGGTACTGTAATTCTCCTGCAAATTAAGAGATCTGGGTTCAAGTCATAATGCTGGCCCCTTTCTCACACTGTTCTCAAGGTATCAGCTCTCTGTCACAGCTTGAGACAGAACACTGGACCAGCCAGGACTCTGTGTGGCAGTTTTTATAGCCTCATTCTCCTAAGAAACTGATATCTAGTTTAGAGGCCTAAATTTGGAACGAGTCACAGCTGAGAATGCCGAGCAAGGCGAGCTGCTCCCCAGTGGCCCCATGTCAGATGCTTACCCTTCTCAGGGGCTGGGTTTAGGGTCTTTTCTACAGCTGGCTTTTCCTGACGTGTCCCTGAGGCAGTTCCTGATCACGGCTCTGGAGTGATAACTTTCCTGGGTGATTACTGCAGATAGATCCAAATGGCACCTTCTTAAGCTCCTGAGCTCAGGAGACCTGAGCCAGTCGGGGTCAGCAGCCATGCAAATACAAGGTAATTGTATAACACATCACCTAATTTAATAAGTACAGCAGAGCTCTGTGCTAACCAAATGACTCATCCTCCTTGCCGAAGTGGCTCCCATCCAGATGGTGCACAGCCTGGTGGGAGGCATTAGTCTCCTCTCCTTTAAACATGGCCCTCCAAGCTTCAGAGGGAGCATGCATGCAGCACTGCCCAGGGGCTGCAAGAGATCCCAGAGCACCTGAAGATCAATGCTGAAAAGGCAGTGCTGGAGTAAGAGCCATTGTGGTCGAACCCTCAATGACTCACAGGTTCCAGCCAGCACCTCTCAGTTCTCACAAAAGATCTTTTCTGTTCACATTTCCTGCACTGCTGAATTTATGCGTTAGAGAAAACCCCACTCTTACTGTATCCTTCCATAGTACCCACATGGTGAATATAAAACTCTATGGCCAATTCAACTCCAGTGAGATCTAGGGTGGTAAGACATCAGGAACCTGCAAGTAAATGCTTCACAACTCAGGTTCCCACTATCTATTCAAAGTCCATGGCAGTTATATTCCCCTCAAATTCCTATACTTTGGAGGTTTATGCAATTTGCAGGGTTTTTTACAGAATACCTCTGATAGATCAGCCTAGGAGTTTCATACCAGTCATTCACATTCATAAGTTAGCAACCTCTAATCAATTTTAAATTGCAATCAAATGATTGGCACATTTTAAAAATACATCAGTCATTACATTAGTAATACTACAATTCCATTTTCAACAGAAAAAGTATGTTTTTCCAGACATCTGATTTTGATGGAAACATCAAAAATGAATTTGTATTCTGAAAAAGGGAAAACCCTTGAATGACAGTGAATCTGTTAATATCTAGAATAGCTGGCAATGAAATTAATTGTATGACAGCCTCTCATAAGAAAATGTTACCTATAAGGATTTCATATCCAAGCCAATTAACGCTATCTCTGTCACTGGGGGGGAAGAGGGGGAAGGGAAAAAAAAAACAAGGCACAAAAATAAATATTGCCTTCTGAAGGAGATGTTAAGGACAAAGCTAACAAGTGAACTAAGGCAATATACAATAATCTTACTCCTGCCAAGGACTGTCATGACAAAGTCAATATGATATGTATGTCAATACATGCCAAATTTATTATAACATCAAATCAGAGTCCTAGGTCAATGTTTTGAGTAGCTGATGATAAAAGTGACACTGGTAATAGCAGTATTAGTTATCAAGATGTGTTATGTCAGCTTTCTTCTGTTACTGTCAACACCTAAAATGTATAGTGATCAGGCACTACATATGCTCCCCGCTTCTCTCTGCTGGCATCAACCTAACTTATGTCAAATCTTCCTAGAAAACACTAATCAACATGCTCTGCTACAGAGAGCTGAGATACCAAGGCTATCTAACATAAGGTGCTGATGAATAAATAATAAACTCAAGCATTACAAGCTAACTAAGGTTCCACCAAATGTAGATATTACAAAAGACTGACAATGACTGCAGCTGGACATTCAAATAGTTTTTATATTATGAAAACGCCTAATTCTTTTTTAATACCACATATAGCATCCATTAACACCATAATGGCAGTATAACAGAAATATTTGATTACCTTTAGAAGACATTGAAATAATTTTATAGATTTACCCTCAGCACAAGTATGCAAGAGATGTTGCATTTTCCATTGTCCATAAAGGAGAGAAAAATCTCCTTTTGCACCATCATTTTAGCCTAATTACTGTTTTCCAGCTGTGACAGCTTCATAAAATAAAAGTAGCCCTTAAAAAACCCCATATGTATGTCAAAAGCTTTTCTGGGCCCAAGTATCACCTTCAGGAAAAACTAATCCTTAAATCTCTAACAGCTTGGAACCAGTCCTTAGTATCCCTTTCCTACTTAAATGAGCTCTGGTGAGCAGTGCCTACAGCAGCAGTAGCAGATGCTTGCAAGTGAATATGGTCAATAACCAGCGTGTCCCTGTCCTCAGACAGAAGGGTGCCAATGTAGTGTTGTATCTGCCCAAACCAGTGAAGGAGTTCTGACCTGGGGAGAGGTGGCATAGGTGGGGCCAGAGGTGCCTCTGAGATTTTTGCTATTGATTTCAGTGAATAAATGTCCTCAAATTCTGTCAGAAGTACTTCAGTGAAAATGTTTATGTGAAGCAAAATCTATTGCTTTTGCTTCCTCTATGAGAAAATAATGCACAAGGTGGATTTGAGTTATATTCTGTCATGGAAACTTAGTCTAATCCTGGGCTAGATCCTCTCAGAACATAAGACAGAGACTACGCCATTAACAAGGCTAGACATTGTTACTGGGCTATATTCACAACTAAATGTAAAATACACATTATAACTTACTCTTTGTATGAATCTTCAGAACAACAATCTTTTTATCATCATTATTATTTGCATGAGTATCAATCTCATTATGCAGGACATATGACAGGTGCTAAAAGATTTGAGGAATCACTGATAAAAGTGATAATAATATTATTACTTCAAGAAATTTATGATTTAAAGAGTTTACTGTCAAATTGAAAGATATTTCCTCTGTGCTGTCCAAATTCAGGAGCAGTCTATCTTGTGTGACCGTAACTGCACAATAAATATTATAGATGGTCAGAAGAAATGTAGTTTTTCAGATTTTAAAATAGATGCTAAACTACTAAAAAAATAACTTACTTGTTTCTATGAATAAATTACATCAGTAGTCTTTGTACTTAGTACCACCTAAGGCCAGCTTTTACATTTACAGTGGTTAGCAAAAGGTTAATTTCCATCAGTCAATGGCAACTGTAATAAAATACATTGAGAGTCCTTGAGCATTCAGTATGCAATTCTGCAAAAGCAATTAATTTAGCTGCCTGTTATGGAAGTGAAGGTTTTTAGGACAGTCAACTAAGTGAATTACTAGGGATACAGAAAACCAGTGATGTAAAGGCAATACCTATGGGGATCTGTCTACCTGTTATCTCCAAAAAGAACCAATTTCATGCTTAAATATACATAAATATGTATAAATATTACTGCACCTTGTTGAACCTTAATTCTATAAAAGCATTTCCAGAAAACATACTTGAACTATGCAGTAATTACTACAATGGCAAAAAAAATTAAACCAAATAGCCTCAAAGTTGACAAAAGACATGACACTGAGAAAAGGAGTTGTTAATGACACTGTGTTCTTTGGTACAGTCCCCATGACTTGCAAGTAAATCCTAAACTATATATCAATCATGACAGAGAAAGTAGTAAATGGCTTTCTAACCACAAAATCACTATAATATTAGTTACTTTGGGATGGAGAATCTCATAAGAAAAGCAAAACTCTGTTCATTAGCACAGGTCTGGGTTAAACTAGTGACCACCTAGTGATCAACTTCAGCCTTTTTATCATCTATACTGTGTTGATATGTAGACCCATATAAAACACTACATACCATATTGCACCATTCCTGTCGAATACTCTGCTGCAGAGCAGCACTTGAGCATCATATAAAACATTGGAAGACCCTTCTTTTTTCTTAAAAGCTGAGTATATATGTTGGCAATAATAAGTAAAAAAAAAGAAAAAAAATAATAAAATCTGGTAGCACTTTTCATAGGAAAAAAAGCATTAAAATAATGATAGAGCAAAGTTTATAAAGAGCTAAAATGGTACAGTAGTAAAGAATGAATCCTGTTGCTTCAGGAAATCATCAAAATCTGAAGTATCTGAGATAAATGCTTGTACATCCCCACCTAACCCAGCTGTTCTCTATGCAGCTGTGCAGAGAAAGGGCTGTGGTACTGAGTAGCAGAAAGCTGTTCACACAGCCTAGGCAATTCAACAGCACTTGGTGTCATTTTCATCTTACCTATCTCTGAAAGCAGTTTCAGGAGATTTGCATGCCTATGAATCTCCTCTAAAAACACGATGGCCAAGTTTGTTAGTCTATATGTCTGTCTAAACAATTAATTCCCAAACACGGCCACCAGGGACTGTATGGGCAGCTGCCATGTGAATACTTACTCAGCTACAGCTTGGCTTTAACTATCAAAACTGATATGGCTGTGGACTTATAGCTGTGGTTTGTGTCCCCTCCCTTCCTAAATACTTTTTCCTCCTTAACATGGATAATGTCTTCACTCCTGTAATGTTGAATTGTTCATCACTAAAGGCAAGGATTTGAACAAGAAGGCTCTGCTTGGGGAAGATCATGCTGAGAAGCCCTTCAGCACTTTGGGAAGTCATGTACTCCACCAATACCTTCATCAGCCCTGCAGGGCATGTGGCTGTTCTCCACTGACATCAGCAAAGGTTTGGGAATCTTGTCCCAGCTGTCCCTACTTTGTGCCAATAGCACGCATCATGTTAAACCATTTTGTTCAGAAGGATTAGGTTGGGAAGGCAGACAAAAATTAAGATGTCCTTCCAAGGCATCTCTTTGGTCTGTGAATTAAATAAGTGTGAATATTCTTTTACAAAGGCAGGGGAAAGAAGTCAGCCAGCTTCATGGTCTTATACATGTCTGAGGTCAAGTAAGGGTACAGAATTTTCTAGAGAGTCTAGAATAACTTCACATCAGCTCTTAGTAAAGCTGACTGCTTTTTTCTTTCTTTTTGTAAATTCTGACCAAAGCAGACTGAGGCTAACAATTTTATATACATTTATTTCCACTTCATAGTCCCTCACTTCAGGCAAATGCTCAGTTGAGCCAGTTTGATATGCAGAGGCTGTAATACAGTGAGCAGTGTGACTGAGAGAAACAGCAGCTCCCTTCCCAGTTCTCCTTCAGCCTGACTCCTTGTCTATAGGTGATGTGCTTTGTCTCCTTAGTGTAACTATCCAGACTTTTGCTTTTCATTAGGTCATGTAGCATTTTCACGTGGAGAACTAAGTGTTCTCTGTACCAAGCACTCTACAAAAAAAAAAAAAAAANAAAAAAGGTACTGCTACTGACTCCTGATTTCATCGCAGTAAGTATGAACATGAAGGAAATTAGATTAATCCAAGGCCAGGTGCTATGAGGCAAAGTACTTGATTATACAGGTACTAAGTCACTTCACCTGCTATGGGTACTATGGTCAATACCTTTGATAAATATCATGGACTTCATTCCTGTCTGTGCCACTAAGTGTCCATAGGCATGTCACACTTAGCTTACCCTTGCATATAACACGTTTGATTTTTTTATTGCTAAGTACATCACTCTTGGTGATCCAGCACAGCATGGCTATGTGTATTAATAAGGTTTATCAGGTGAGATATAACCCTGTCCCTTCCTACAAATGAATGCCCCTCTTCATTTGTAGGCAGAGTGTCCTTTGTACAGTTACTCCTGTTTAAATAAGAAAAGCTGCTCTTTCTGTAAAGATTTTATACTGTAAGGCACCTTTTATTTCCAGAACTGAGTTTTTCTACATTATGATTTTCTAAAATGGAAAACCAAATGAGAACAATCAACTAGCTCCTCTGTTTCTGTAACTCCAGTAAATTCTTGCAAGAAATTTCGCAGAGTTCCTCCATAATTCTACTGCTTCAATTTATACTCAAAAGAGTATATGCACTATGAATTTAAGCAAAAATCAAGCAATGGAAGTGAGATATTTCCACATATTTCTGTCCTGCACTTTCAGGACAAAGGCGTAGAAAAGTTGTCTGCAGTCCAAGCAAAGCTTCCATTGTTTATTTGAAGGCAAAGGTACTGACTGGTTTGATCAGTGAACATAGACTAGTTAAATATCTTGAATCTCTTTCTCAAAAGTTAATACTGGGTGAAAAGCATCTACTAAGTATATGTAAATCATCCCATGAATATAAATATTTTTTTCTCCACATTTCTTAATTCTATTTTCCCGAAACACAATAGAGTCTTCAAGACAGTTACTGTTATCCACAATAAATCTTTTTCTTGAAGGTCTGATTACCCTCTCTTAGGACATGTGATGTCCCTTCACCAGTTTTTCTTTCCTGACTAGCAACTATTAAATCATAGACACCATCCAGAATTTACAAATACAGCAAGGAGAGTAACCTTCCAGAACTATTCTCTTTGATAATTCAATAAAGGAACTTACAAGCTGTGTGGGTCAATCCTGCTGTAGTAGGGATATCTAAATGGCAACATTCCCTAACAGGAAGAAGTTATGGTTATTACAACCTGGAAACTGCTATACTTAAATTCACATAATTGACAGTATGAATTGAATGCTTTTCTAATAATTTGATCCTATTGTTCAAGTGAGAAACATGAGCAGAGCCTTGTTAGCTTGCCAAATGTACCAGAAAGAATATTTAGGACATAGTAGAATAATAAAACATGTCATGTGAAAGAATGGCTTCAGAAAACATGAAAGGAAGACAGGAATGTATAAGATAATAAATGCCTGACATACTAAACAAGCTGCAAGTATTCTTTCAGACTGGAATCCTCTATGCTATCAGTCAAAAAGAGTGGCACTTAAAATAGCCTAACACTTTCCACAAGAGTAAGAAGGTCGCTGGCTGTTTCTTGGGACTTTGCCCAGATTTCAGTCTTTATTTTCTCTGCACTTTCACTTTTGTATGTCTTGAACATTACATCTAAAATTTTGGTGTGTCTGCTGGCACCTCAGTTCCACAGCAAAGATAACTCTGAGCAATGAATTAAGTAATTGGAAAGCCAATAAAATAGCATTGCAATATTATAAAAAGCCTATGTTTCTGCAGACTTAAATTGACATTTCCCGTATAGATAGTTAAGGAATTCTAAGTATTTACTAAATCAACATTTGAGCTTGTTCAAGGCTACATTATGGTCAAAGGAGAGAGACTAGGCACTTAGAGAATGATATATTTCAATGATACATTTCACCCTAAGATAGGCATCTAAACTACATTCAGAGAATAATGCCTGAGAAGTTCATATTTCCATCCAGTGACTGCAACAGGTGTCTAGGCAACCTCTTCAGATGCAAATGCAGCTGTGTAAATTCAGGACAGATGAATCACAGCCTGTTGATTAGCCCTGTTATCTAAAATAAGAATTGCTAAATTTCCATTTTTAGGGAATGAAAATCAGGTAGTTGAAGCAATATCAGACTCTGAATTAGCAGGAAAAAAACAATTGTAACCTGGGACCTATCCACGCTCATCTCTTCAGTTATTCCTGAAGACTTGTGTATTGGGTTTCTGTGGCCAGGTTTTTGGTAGCAGGGTGGGCAGGGGAGGAGGAGCTACAGGGGTGGCTTCTGCCCGAAGTTTCCCCTGTGTCTGGTGAAACCAATGCCAGCCTGCTCCAGGACGGGCTTCCTGCCTTTGGCCAAGGCCAAGCCAATTAGGAATGATAGTAATGCCTCTGTGATAACATACTTAAGAAGGGAAAGAGAGTTATTGCTCAGATGAAAATTTCATCCAGAGAAGAGCAGCGTGAGAACATGTGAATGACAATGCAGACACCAAGGTCAGTGCAGAAGGAAGGTCAGGAGGTGCTCCGGGTGCCAGAGCTGAGGTTCCCCTGCAGCCCGTGGTGCAGCCCATGGTGGGGCAGCTGTGCCCCTGCAGCCCACGGGGGACAACGAGAGTGCAGAGATCCACCTGCAGCCCGTGGAGGAGACCCACATCAGAGCAGGGGGATGCACAAAGGACTCTGTGACCCCGGGGGAGGCCTGTGATAGAGCAGGGTCCTGACAGGGACTTGCAGCCCATGGAGAGAGGAGCCTGCACTGGAGCAGGTTTTCCTGATGGGACTTGTGGCTGTGTGGGGGAGCCACGCTGGACCAGCCTGTTTGTGAAGGACTGCAGCCCGTGGAGAAGTGACCCCTGTGACAGCAGTTTGTGAAGAGCTGTTGCTTGTGGGATGGACTCACAACAGAGAGGTTCATGAAGGACTGTCTCCCATGGGAGGGACCCCATGGGAGCATGGAAAGGACTCCTCTCTCTGAGACTGGCAGAAACAACAACTGACTGTAACCATTCCCCACCTCCACTACAACTTGCAAGTAGAATACTGACATCTCCTGTAGGTCTCAAACACCTAGAGCTTGCCTTCCACATACACAGTTCACAGCATAGGTCTTAAATAAACTTAAAATAGTATTGTGATAGTTTCTTTACAATTTCTGTATTCAAATCTCATGCTGACACCTGAAATTTCTGTGGAAAGGAATGCTGAAATGCCAGAACAATCAAGAAATGGGTCTGAATATATTTTTTGTTTGTTTTGAAGAAAGCATAACACTAGAATGCCAGAAAGTACAACCAGGAACTAAATGTCATTTGCTGTTGGTTACAGAAACTGCAAAACCAGGGTAAGTCAAATGCTAGAGGTTCTTCAATGCTTATTTATTGATTCAGTCTAGGACGGTTTATGTCTTTGAATAAATTTTTCTCTTATATTTTCCCACTAGAAAATGGTTAAAATCAAAATATAATTTCCAATTGCCTAGTGGAATAAAACACTCTGGTTTTGGCATCAGGATCAGGAAAAACTTGACATCAAAAAGGCAACATCAATCAGAAGACAGTATGTTTGTGCCAGTGTGTGGTATGGCAGCAACAGATCCATCAGCCATCGGGCTGATCAAATTTTTGGAATGGATTTAAGATGGCAAGCTCTCAGCTAAAGGCACACCACCAAGGCACTTGGAACCTGAGGCTCACTATCTCACAGGTGCAGAGACCAACTCTCCTCTTCCTTTGGCCATGGGGTCAACTCTTATTCAACCCACTGTGCACCATGTGCTTGTGAGGATAACATTTACCTGCCACCTTGCTTTAGTTAAAGGAGCAAAATGCTTTTCTTGTCTTGCCTTGCTTTTTTTATGTGTTCTCTTTTCCTCCCTTTTGCTAGCTGCCAAAGAGAAAAAAAGATAGCATTAATCAAAATGTTCTGGGTGACCTTTTAAGAGACACTGTGCTGGGAATCCTCTTTACAGTCCAAATGAAACACTTACATCATCCAATGAATGGGCTCTCTTGAGATTATAGTCAATTTCACACAAAAAAAGAAAGTGTAGGCACACCATGATGTCAGGCATTAGGGGGAAAAAACCAGTTTTAAGAATATTAATTAGATAAAATTTCCCTGCCATTTCTTTCTGTACTGAGAAAGTACCTTAGCTAATGCCCAAAGGGTCTAGATATCACCTGCTCAAAACGTGTCTGAGGAAGGACAGCAAGTCATACCTTACCAGCCTATTATCTGGTAAAAATTTTCCTAAAGCACAGCTGTTTCCAAGGATTATGTATATTTCATCTTCCCTGGTGAATAACTCACCAACAGTTATATTCATCTGACCAAATGCAAAAGTATCCAGAATGTAGATCTACACTTAAGTTATGTTCTCTCTACATGCAATAGAGAGAAATCCACACTTCTGGGATTCAGTTCATCCTACTCAAAGATAAATGTTTAATAAATGTTTAATTAATCATACTCTAGAATTCCTGTGCTTATTTTTTTTAATTGACTGTAGAAGAAACTCAGATTGGTTTCTCAGTCACATATACATTATAGGCATCTCAAAAAGGAGATATTAATCCTATCTAAGCAACATTAATTGAAGCATTCATACACAAGATTCCCAGTAAACATGAGCCAGTGGTACCCTAGGTAAGACTATGCCTACTGTAATATTGTATAGAAAAGCACATATTCATAAAGGTAAGTATATTACAGATTCTTGGTGTAAGACCAAAATTGTCATGAGGTACCACATGAATTCATCAATCAGAAGTGTTGGGGTTTCATATAACACATAATTATTATGAAACTCTCTGCCTCAGGAAATTCCAGATGTCAAAAAGAAAAACAGATCAAAACCCCCAAAAATACATCCACGGTGAACAGTCCACTTATTTACACTGAGGCCAGAAAGAACAGGAAAGCACAGGAATATCGATCTTTTTCACTATGCCTTTTTTTTCCATAGGCATGAACTGCAGGTAACAGCCAGAGACAGAATACCAAGCTACATGTCCCTCCAATTCAGTCAGTACATCCACTGTTATTTTCTGATCTAACATTGCCAACATTTTTCTTACAGCAGTGAGCCAAGCCAGGAATATTATAACTCCACCCCAAGTATACCATTTCTTCCAGGATTAACAAATGCAGGATAATCCTCAGTTTTACATCAGGAAACACCCAAAACAAAAGCACAGAACACAAGCTATCACCCTACAAGCTTTTACAAGATTATGTCAAAAAATCTGTGCTTGGTCCAGTCCTCTATTCCTGATACATTATTTTGGTACAGATATTTACTCATGATGACTGTTAGTGTTAGAGCAAACACCTACTCGACATTATCCATTCTGTTTGTCATCAATGTGACTCATCAGCAGCGGTCTCATCTTCCATCCTTTTGGGCAAGGTTGAAAAATTGCTAAAGAATAGCAGCGGAACTTGACTGCAGAGTGTTTTCTGGGGAACTCAAATCCTAGACTGTGACTAATGCTGCTAATTGAATTTTTACCTCCATCTTGTTAGGGGAGAACAAAATCAGCAAGAGATAAGGCTTCTTTTCATCATGGTTCTTTCTACTACATTGCCCCTGTCCCTTTGTTTCAAGGAAATGAAACACCAAAACATTTCTCAAAACCCTCTTCTTAAACACCTGCAACAATTTTCTGAAGTATCAGACACATCAGGATTTCTCAATAATAATCTGGAGCTCAGTGATGAACTAACATTGCAAAACAAAATAAGCTCTGACCTGTTTCTGATAAAAAATATTTCACATATGTCATATGCTTTTTTTTTCTGCTCCCCCTTCCAACATCCTCTCTTCCTTTCCTTTAAAATCAGATTAACTACTGTATTTCAGCAGTGACTGCTGCTATGCATAACCAACTCTGAACTCTTACAAGAAGTTGAAATACATACATATCTTTGATATTAAATATTTATCCTAGATGACTGAGAAGAAAAAGTTGTCATATTAAGCTAAGACAATCTCGTTTAAGCACTTTCAAATCAAGTCTACAGAAAAAAGAAGAAAAAAAAAAA
>VXBX01005335.1:931155-990323 GCA_013400415.1 Scytalopus superciliaris
CTGGGCACTAGAAAATAACAGTGTGAGCACTTCTCCTAGTGAGAAATACTGTCTGTGCTTACATTCATCTCAGTATTAGCAGCTGGTCACGTAGTACTTACAACAATCATTGTCATGGAGTTATCAAATTTTTCAACTGCAAACTTTCATCTCTAAGGATATTAAATCACAGAAGCAATCCAAACAAAATCACTGGAGTGCTACTAATGAAGTGTGTGCCCAGATCTGCACAAAGTCACAGCCCCAAGTATTTATCAGACAGAAACAAGCTGGTAACCAGATGCCAAAAAAGTAAATAATGTGTCAGAAATGACAGACTAATAGCAGTTGGTTTTTCCTCTAAGTGACAGAAGGCAACTGAAATGAAAAGAAAGGAACCAAAATATAACCTTGTAAGATCCCACAAAAAAACAGGGCAACCACACAATCTAATTTATGTTATCTGATATTACTTCAGGCTTCCTAATGCTGAAAAAGTCTGAGGTTATCTCTAGACTCAAACAGAGAACCAACCATGGGACCGAACAGCTCTGCAAAGCTGTGAGAGGACAATTGTTATTATGCTCAGGCTGGAGCACAGCAGCTACCTCATGGGCCCAGAATGCAGCAAGCAGGAGAGCCACAAATCCTGTAAACACTTTAGAAAACATGGGAGAACAAGAGGTCAGCCAAAAATGTGACATACTGCCTTATGCCGTTGAGTAAGAAGGCAACCTTGCCACAAAAGAACACAACAAAGCAGGACTCTCTGTGGGTGCTGGAGAGATATTAACCATGGAAGTAATAACAGTAAAATAGTTCAGCAAAGAGCTGAAGCGTTCTCACTTGAAGATACAACGCAAAGTATCACTCCCAGCTTTCTGAGTAGAAATATATCCTCTAGTTATACGCCAGTCCTGGGATATAAAAGTCTTTTTTATATCTATCTGTATCTATTTCTACAGATCAACACAGAAACATTTGGTTAAGACTGAGTTACAAGTGCAGTCAAGCACTTTATAGAAAGTGCCAGAGGGAAAGGAGGGAAACCTTGTTTACAGTTCAGCTAGCTCAGGTATGAAAATCAATGGCAAAAACTTGTTTGTACAGAAGAAAAAGAGTTTTCCATAGTATCGGTATCAAGCCAGGTGGAAAGCTGTGATGAAGCCAGAAAGCCAAATGCAACAGCAGGAAAGTTTTGATCTCCTTACCAAAACCCCTTATCCTGCAAGTTGTGAAAAAGCACAAGCAAACCTTTTCATGGAAAAGGCTTATAACTATCTAGTGGGGAATTAACAGACACTGAGAGAATCACTTCATCAATGTGAAAGGTTGTGATAAATACATTAGCAGGAGGAGTTTCTGCTACATGCATACAAGCTACTTCCAGGTTTTCTCACAAGTAATCACTGAATTCTACACAATTATTTATCAAAAGTGTGAGGAACCTTTTTTCTTTAACTTATAAGATTACTAAGGGTAACTACTCTTTTGCTCTTATCACATCAAATCCTGATGTAGTTGGTTGTAGTGATTCGAAAGCATAATCAGCACTTGAGAAGACAGAAATAGCCCGTAATCCTGTTATGAACACTTACATCATAACACTTAGAAATAAAACTAAGTGAATAAAACAAAGTGAAAATTAAATTTGCTCTGATAATCCTATTTTCCAAACTTTCAAGTGCACTGGAGCCCTGAAAACCCCAGGCAATCCATCACACAATGCAGCACCGTGTCACCACAAGTCACTGGCAAGGTTGGAGCCCCTCAGTCCTGACTCCTACTCCTTAGAAACTGTGGAGGAACTGAAGGTTGACTTCATTGCAGGAATCATTTATCATGGTAATCCTTCAGCACATACACTTTCTTTCTCAGAAAAAGACACTATAAACTAGGATACACTGCTATTAAAATAAAACAGAAAACCAAATCTTTCTTGTTAAATGTAGCTACTTCTTTCCTGACAAATAAACCACTGACAGTTCCTTGGGATTTTTTTTTTTATTTGTAAATAACAGTGGCAGTTTGCCTAATAGATTGTAAATAACAATGCTATAAGGAAAGCTGCTGTATTTTCAGCTGAGATCCATTCCATCACGTTAGTGAAAATATTATCTGCTAAAGAAAAACAGAGAGAAAGACAAATCATGTCCTTTTCTCTGCTAGAATTTCAAATACAAATACTTTTCATTTCACTTTTTTTGTCTCAGATGGAAAGGTGAGTTTTGGCTCAGGAGTTTTGCTACTATCTCTGATTATCATTTAGCTCAGCTGACGTTTTGGTTTTGATCTGGATATATTTCAAGGTGCATTTACTAAAGAAGAATATTAAACTACTTAGTTCCTATTGAGGCTGAAAAAAATCTATTTTTTTCTAAAATTCTTGTTATATTAAATCATCAGCAACAGCTGTATTTGTAAGAAGTAGTAAAATGGTGATAAATGTGCTGTCAGTAACTTTATACAAGATGCATGGAATTTCTATGAAAACAATTTGAAAGCTCTTCAACAGGGGGGAAAAATGGATGGCTCTTCCCTGAATCTTTCGATTT
Source organism: Scytalopus superciliaris (assembly GCA_013400415.1). Taxonomy (NCBI): domain Eukaryota; kingdom Metazoa; phylum Chordata; class Aves; order Passeriformes; family Rhinocryptidae; genus Scytalopus; species Scytalopus superciliaris. Next base: position 933,690 of record VXBX01005335.1, read on the forward strand.
TAAATGGTTAAAGTGAACACAATTGATTCATTTCACATAATTTAAAAACATAATATTTAAAAAACACTATCATTTTCCTATGTTTGATTTCCAAATGTTCTTCAAAATCACGATAAGGAACATAAATCAGCAAGGACAGAATGGCAATTATTCAATTTCTGTCTCATAGAGACAAATGTGAAATTGTTTTGGGGATTTCTGCATATGTGTCAGTTCTGGTGTATGAATACATTAATTTGCCTGCAGCACAAATTCTTTCTGCACATAAGTTGTGTTTCTTCAACCTGCCTTTGCTAACATCAGTGCAGCGGACTATATATTTTAAAAGTGAAATATAAGCTACCCTACTCCCACTTCTCCTCATCCAATGGAATCTTTTCCTCAGTGAGAGGTGAAAATAACCAAACATCACTTGAGAGAGACTTGATGCATTATTTAGAGTTCCTTTAATAATCAACAGTACATTATATGACCATATCTTTTATGAAAAGAGAGTGAAAAAACAACAAGTAGAAAACCAGACACCCTGATATGTCATCCATTTCATTTGAAAGACTTTAGTTTTTTCTGGATAATACTTAAGGTTTTCACACTCAATATCTAAAATGCATTTAGGAAATTTATTTTGAGAAGCAACCATTAATTACCAGCTTTTAAAAATAATCTAATGGTGTATCCAGAGAGGGCAATATGGGCAAAACAAACTGAAATCTTATGTTTCATAGTCCACACAAAGCTACATGGAAGCACTGTAGAAGCCCAGAAGATAAGGAGCTAATGTGTAAGTCTCAAACACCAATATCCAGATAGCTACAGAGACAACTATGGAGTGCTGGTAAGAACATGCTCTGAGAAATAACAGGATGTGATTGGACCAGGGGGCCATATGGAAGTAGGGCAACACTTTTCTGGGATAATCATCCTTGTTGTGGCTTCTGGAGATGAGCACAACACAGTACAGCACAAGTGCATGAATGAGGTCTAGAAGCAGGCATGGACTGCTGACCAAAGGTTGATCCAGTAGCAGGGATCAAGACCACCAAAGAACCCCAAAGTCCTCCGACCCATTTGCAGAAAGTCTAGAACAGCAAACTGCATATGATAACTAATTTGCATAGAAAGCAAGAAACTTAGCTCCAGGATGAGGAAAAATTATCTATAAAAAGGTACCCCCACAAAGCCCTGGGACCCTGGAGCTCCCATCAGCTGAACTGGTGATCTTCCCTTTTTTTCTTCCTCGTTCCTTCTCTTTAATTTCTCTGTCTCTCCTCTTTCACCCTACTCTTTACTCAAAATCCACTGCAGCATGGTTATGCTATAAGGGACTAGCATACCAGTTTCCATTGCATATGTATAATTTACTAATAAAACTGTCAGGTTTTGTGGACCCAGCTTTTGCTGCTCCTCTTTGATCACAGGCATCTATAAATCTTGGGTGCTCCCTTCTCTTTATGCCACATGCATCTTGTCCTCCAAGTCTAGCTCAGTTACTATCCACCTTCCTTACCCTTTGATTAATCACTTCTCTCTTTTTATTCTGTTCATTGTCAAGTAGCTTGTCCTCGTTTCAGCTGGGACATGGTTCTTCTGATGTTTTAGCTTTTCCTAAGTAGTGCTTACTCTAAATCAAGGGCTTTTCAGTCTCCCATCCTCTGCCAGTGAGCAGGTGCACAAGAAGCTGGGAGGGAGAATGGCCAGGAGAGCTGATCTGGACTGGTCAAAGGGACATGCCATATCACAGAACACCATGCTCAGTACGCAAACTGGGAGGATTTGTTAGGGAGGAATTGATCACTGGTCAGGAACAGGCTCAGCATCGGTCAGCAGGTGGTGAGCAATTGTATTGTGTGTGATGTGTCGTTATTAGGTTTTATTCCTCTTTCTCCCTTTTATTATTTTTATCATTATAATTACTATTATTATTTTATTTTGTTTGCATTATTAAACTGTTCATAGCTCAATCCAAAAATTTTACCTTTTCTCCAATTCTCCTGCCCAGCAGGGGACAGTGGGGAAGGGAATGGGGGGGTTGTGACTGTGTGGTACTTAATTGCTGTCTCAGGTTAAACCACAACAAGCTCTGTTTCCAGGAATTCATATAAAACCAAGAGATTTAATTCCACCACTGTATTATGGATTTCAAAGAATAGTGAATTCAAATTCAAAGAATAGTGAATTGAAAGCATTAGGTTTAAAATGCTGGAATGAGGACACCTTAATGCTAAGCACAGTCTCATCTCATTGTGTATCCATACTAAATGTGTTAAAGGAGATTTGCAGATGGAAAAAGCTGTCAGCATGTTTCATGACAAATGTTATACTGCAGTTTCAAAATTAAATGAAATAAATGTTGTTTGGATGGGACCTCCAGAGGTCATCCACTACAGCATATGGATCCAACTAAGAGTACTGCCAAAGCAAGGTCAAGTCAGCCATGGCTTCATATGGTTAAGCCCTGAAAATTTCCCAGTGGATAGTCCACAAATTGCCTGGTTGTTTCAGTGCTGTCCAACGCTTCTAATGAAGGAGCTTTTCTTAATGTTCATCCTGAATTTAACCATTAGCAGCAGCAATGGACAGTGAACAACTTCACAGGTATCACTGATAACTCACATATTCCTGAGGAATATCTTTTGAAAAATATAAGATTTTTCTCAGTAATGTCCTCTATAGCCTAACATTTCTGGAAATGGTCTCTCACTCATTCTAACTCTCAAGTTACACAAATATCAAACCAATACCATACCACAGAACAATCTTTCAATTTAACTGAATTCAAAAGATTTCCACTGCCTAGAAATATTTCCCACAACTGCTTTAATTCATTAGCAGGGGCTGTCTCTCCATGCTAATACTCTTTTCCTTGCTGCATCCCCAGAATTTAATCACTTGAATTGCCCTGCATGACTCTGTGGTAGCAACTGATCCAGCTGTTACAGGGGCTCTTATATTTCCTCACCCCAATACATTAAAATATGCAATTACTACTTGTTCATGTAAAGCCTCTTTTACTATAATATTCAAGACCTTGCAGGAATCTGCTCCTCTTCTGAACCCCTGCACAAGATTGCATGGTAATATTTCACATAACCTCCAGCCAAAAATGCATGGAGAACATTTCTCCAAGATAGTTCTTTTCCCACTGATCAACCAAACCCTGCTTCAAGTGTTCCAGCAGTGCCTCTGTAAGATTAGCTTTAGATTAAAGCAAAGGTAGCTCTTGCTTTATTGAACTTGTCTTACGTGACTGGATTAGAAAGAAGAGCAGACCAGAATTCAGTGCTTCCCACTTGCTCTGGTCCTGTTTAATGTCACATCAGCTGTGCTAAAAATACACTGCTACGTGCAGCCTCCAAGTTTATTCCTTCCTCCTCGGTGACCACTTGCTGAAAGAATCCATGCCTCAGCTAGGCAGGAATGCAACTCTAGGTATGCAAGAGGAAATGCTGATCTCCTAGCCTGACTGCTGTCTTGGCCATTTTCCTATACCTGTGCAGCAAGAGGAAATTGCCCCCGTGCTAGGATCTTACCAGTTTCTTGCTATAGCTAATAGAAAGTCTCAGTCCTGATCTTCAAAGCTCAGGGATATTTGACAGTGTCTCGTGAGCAAGCCTTTTAGCCAAGGCTACTGCAATTTGGCACAATATGCCTTAAGCTGAACTCAGCTGCATGACAAAAGCTCCCTGAGGAGGTCACATACAACCTCCAGAGCAAGAACTAAAGCTTTCCTCTCAGATAAACAGGAATCATTTAAACGTATACAAACACAAAACCTTCTCTGACTCTATAGTAAGTATTTGCAGTTATTTAGTTTCCTGTGCCATGAGATGAGTGTGATACTCACAATTCAGCACTTAATGATCAAACTTAGGAAAGGATTCAGACTTATTTTTAGGAGTTTCTTTTGTGGGTATGTGTGTTCTTACAGGAGGGAGTAGTAGGAAAGTCAAGGTATAAAATAAATGACTGAAGAAAGAGGACTTAAACAAACAAAAAAATCTTGCTTCGCCTTTCACACTTACCCTCTCACCCAAATGTAAATTGGCAGCCCAGCAGCCACCAGCCTGTCCTTTGCTGGGGGAGAGAGCAGGCAGAGAGGAGGAGGGGTTTGTATTGGGCAGTCCTCCATGTACGTGCCACCAGCTTTCTCACAGCACATAACCTGCTCAAGCACCTGCATGTTCTGCACTCTGGGCTGTATTATTGTGTTTCACTCCCTCTGAATCCCTGCCATCCTCACACACAGCAATTATCCCCTCCTCTCTCCAAACAGAAAGATGTCTGGGTGACCTCAGCATGCTGTTCCATAATCTTACACTGCTGTCCTGGCCAGACACGTATGAGCATGCAGACCCTGAGCCCTGCACGGATACCAGATACCTGATTCACAAGGAACTACAGACCTGCCCCTCTCACAGACTCCAATCCAAGTTGCTTCCCTGGAGCAGCAATCATATCTCTTTCCAGGCTCGCTTCCCCCACCCACTGCAATGAATCTGGAAGGGTGTTTGCTTGAGGACACCAAGGTGAGAGGCTCATGGGTTGATGTGTCACATAGGCATAAGCACAGCTCCTCTCCAAAGCCATGGGCAGAAGTAGCTATTCTGTTGTTACTCAACCATGGAAATTTCTGCTGTTGCCAAAGATGATCCTGTTGTCCAGGCGTTTAACTCCCTGTATCTGCACAAAGAAACACTCGCTTTTCCCTTGGCTCCTCTTCCTTACCTGTTGCATTGCATGGAGGTTTTACCACGCCTCTTCAGCTGTGCTGCAGCCACCCCTGCTCATGCAGCTGCCCAGCTGAGCACTGCAGTGCTGTCAGGCAGTAGCTGCTCTGAGAGCCTGGTGCATGCCCAGAGGTGGCATCACAGAGCACTGGCCACAGGGTCCTGCGTTTGGCAAAGAAGGGACAGTCTGAGCCCAGAGGGTGAGCTGCTATCTCTGCCTCTCTGACAGCAGTCCTCACCAGCACAAGAGTGACCCAGTAGAAGCAGTCTCTGTGGGGGTATGACTGTACCCAGTGCCTCCTGCCATGCCCACTCCCACCAGCCTACACCCACCTCTTCTCTTATCTTCCGTTCTTCAAACAACCTTTCCCATCTCATACTCACTTCTCACCTGGTTTACATGTCATTAAATCAACAACAAAACCTGCAAGCAGGACCAGTCCAGAATCACAGAATATGCTGAGTTGGCAGGGACCCACAAGGATCACTGAGTCTGACCCTTAGTCCTGTACAGGACCATCCCCCTGGGGAGCTCTTCCAGTGCCCAACCACCCTCTGGGTGAAGAACCTTTTTCTAATATCCAAACTAAACCTCCCATGACACAACTTCAGGCCATTCTCTCAGGTCCTGTTACTAGTCACCACAGAGAAGAGATCAGTGCCTGTCCTTCCTCTTCCCCTCACAGGGAAGTTGTAACTGCAGTGAGGTCTCCCCTCAGTCTCCTCTTCTCCAGGCTGAACAGACCAAGTGACCTCAGCTGCTCTTCATACAGCTTCCCCTGCTCACAATACCCAAGGTGAGACCGCCCCAGTGCAGAGCAGAGCAGGACAGTTCCCTCCCTCCCTTGGCTGCTGATGCTTTGCCTGGTGCCCCCCAGGACAGGGTTGGCCCTCCTGGCTGCCAGGGCACTGCTGACTCATATTCAACTGGCCATCGACCAGGACCCCCAGAGCCCTTTCTGTGGCACTGCTTTCCAGCATTTCATTCCCCAGCCCTGGGTTTCCCCATCCCAGGTGCAGATTCCAGCACTTTCTCTTGTTGAACTTCACATGGTTAGTGATTGCCCAGCTCTCTAGTTTGCAAAGGACTCTCTGCAAGGCCTCCCTGACTTCAAAGGAGTCGCCAGTCATCATCTCATTAGTCACCATCCTTCATTCTGTTTGGGCTCCCTTAGGTGGCCAACTTCAGGAAACAGACTGCCTTTTCCAAGGAGTCTGTACTTCCCATACTTCCCATACTTCCCATGGAGAAGACCTGATACTGACAGGACTCTTTATGTTGCTACCAGTGTACAAAGACTACTGGTTGTTTCTCTTGTGTGGGCTTAATCCAAACTGCCTTGCTCTGTATGAGCTGTATCCACACACTGTTTGTGAAGAATGAAGTCCTGCAGCCCTCTTATCCAAAATTTAACCTTAATTTCATTTCAAGGAGTGCACGGCATTCTTTTTGAATCATATATTCATTTGGTTGAATTTATTGTCTCTATAGGACTGTAAAAAATCTGTAATACAAACTAAAGTACAAAGTTTGAATGTTGCCTGCTAAACACACCAATGTAAACATTATTTTAAATTCAATACTTTATATGCATTTTTTATGGGGAGAGAATAGATCAAATGGGAAAAAGAAAAGTGTGAAATATAATTAAAATAAATTCAAATAACAGAGGCAATATACACTGAGGGGGGAAGACTTCAGAATGAAAACAGACTATTTTGAGCTGAGTTGTTGTTTCAATAGGGAAACTCTAGAATTACTCTGTCCTTCTGAGCTATCAAAACTATGAAAAGGAAAATTGAGTCCATCTGCTTAGTCCAATCTATTTTATAGTGAGTCATTCTATTTTCCCATCACAAAATGGGCCCTCCATTATCTTCCATTTCCACAGTCAGTCCCACAAAGACTCTTCAGGATTCTGGTCGCTGAGGAGTTCTCCTCCAGGAAGCAAAGACAAGAATTCTTTACCAATAAATTTCACGTATATTAAGTGAAATAGCCTGAAGAGGTAGAGAATTTTATATTATTTATCTCATCCACAGTAAGTGGTAATGTAAAGGTACAATACCACTTCATAAAATTGTCTATGAGGTTGTCTTCTATGGATGTTCAACTCTGAGTATCAACTGGTCTCTATTTAATTGCCACAGTCATAATCAGAGTATTTTCAGGATGACATAGACTTTGCTTTTTGAAAATATCTAGAAATATTTGTAACAAGGCAGACAAATCCAAGATTTGTCTTACACACACAAATATACATACAGGTCACAGACTATGACATTGTAGAAATAACTGAGATGCTGTGGGATAGCTCACATGGCTGTAGTGCTGCAAGGGGCACTGCCTTTTCAGAAACACAGGGTAAATAAGTAAGACAGAATCTCTGTGTAAAGCAGCAGCTCAAATGTGGAGAACTTTTGTACAGGTTGAACAACAGGGCTGGGTGAGCACATGTGGGTCAGGATCAGAGGAGATGTCAGTGAGGGTGACCTCACGGTGGGACTGGGCTACAAACAGCATGGATGGGGTAAGGAAGTGGGCAATGCTCCTCACAGCAACTTCTTTAAACAAGGAATATGTGAATTGCACATGCTGATTTTTTTTTTTACACAAGACTTTTCCATGACACTTGCAGGGAACAAAATGGCAGGGCACAAGCAATCCAGATATTTCTGCAGGGTGTCAAGGATCACTTACTGATTCAGGCACCAGATGGGCCAACCAACAGCTGGATCTGTTATTCAGAAACAAGTAAGAATTGGCCGCAGACGTTATACTAAGGCAGGCTTGGTTGTAGTGAGTGTGCAATGGTGAGGCCAAAGATCTTGTCAGGGACTGAGGAAGACAAATAGCAAAACACACACCCTGGGCTTCAGGAAAGCTGATCTCAGCTTATCCGGGAGCCTGGTAAGTGGGATACTAGGGAAGGCAGCTTGAAAACACAAGGAGTTTGGGAAAGCTACCACATTCTTGAGAACAACTGCTTACACATGCAAGACAGTCCATGATTCAGGAATACCAGCAGACTTATCAGGACACCAGAGTGGCTAAACAGGGAGCTGAAGTGCAAAAAGGCAGCACAGGATATGGAAGAAGGAGTATGAAATAGTTTATGTATTTGCTCTAGTGAAGTTAAATATGTGAACAGATATCAACAATAACATGTACAAATAATATCTGTACCACTAATTGACACTGCTCTCATGCAGTCAGTTGACCTGGCCCACATGTAACAAAGGGGAAAGGGCAGAATCAATAAAAGCCCAGGAGATACAAAACTAGGAGAAAAAATGTAGGGGCAAAGGGAAATCAATCTAGCAAACAGAAACAAAGGCATTAAGACTAAACAGGCAAACAGAAAGAGAGGTGGAACAGAGAAGAGATTAGGACACAAATGGAAGTAGACAGAGGAAGGGGCAGGAGCACTGGCAGAGGGCCCAGGCATTCCTCCACTGTCAACAGTGCTGTGAAACACACTGAGCCAGGGCCTCCTCACTGAGCACCCACAGGAATGTGACCTGTCACTGCTAACAGGGACTCTCTCAGCTCCACATATTGGGAGGATTTAGTTTTGAAATTACTGAACAGTGTGTGAGCTGACACACGCATTAATGTAGCTCCCAGTAGTGGGGTCCCCGTTTGCTCCAGTTTGCCATTCTTAAAATTAGTAAATGATGTACACAGAGAAAGTCATCAGCAGATCATTAGGGTTCCAAATGAAGCACTCTGCATTTTAGAAAAGCCTTACTTAAGGTTGCCTGCTCACTTCTTTGTGCATGAGGATGCCATCTGCAATTAGATAATCACGCTGGCTGATTACATTGCTATATATTTCCTCTATGCAGGAGCTAGAACAAAATTTCAAAGGTTTCCTTTGAAAGCTTTCCTGAAGCTTAAGTGGATTTTACACTTGTTTTTAATTTGGAAGAGTTTTCTTTATATTTTATATATCAACCACAAATTGAATGTAAGGTGACTGTCTAAAGAATTCATTCATTAATGAGAAAATGAACAAGTAAAATAATAAATAATACTCCTATTTGAACTTCATGCTGCAACTTTAGCAATGCTCTTTCAGATATTACTCTTTAGATAAAAAAAGGTACTTTAAGGCCAGGTCACCGCTTTCAGTTTCAGCACTTTCCCTATTGCCTACCCAATGCCCCTTGCCTTGCTGAAGTTGTATTTAAAATTGTTAACTAACACATAAGCTTGCCAAGACTCACTTAACTATGGCTGGCTGAGGCAAATGTTGTGATTAAACAGGAGTAAATGTTGGCCCACTACGAAACAAAATCTGCACACCACCATCACTATTTAAGATAAGTGCTAAAAAATTCAGTGCTAATTTGTTTCTTAGCAAGAGTGATGGCCAAAAGCCAAGAATAAACTGCTCTTTTTGTAATACCAAAAAAATAACCTTGTTAATGCAAGGCAAATTATAAATTGCATTGCAAGTCTAGGTTAATTAGGAATAAACTGTGTTTTGACTGTTTTCACTTTCTCTTAATAATCTGGTTTGGCCAGAGCTCTTTCAATAAGTTCCAGATTCACTACAGACACAATTTCTTCTGCCATTTACTGGTTTAAAGTTATGGAAAGTAACATGCAAATATATTAAATAATCCCTCGGGAAAAATCTAAGAAAACCACAGACTATTAGTCACCAGTTTGGCTTACAATAACAAATCAATGTTTAACCAGATTTCAGTTTTTGCATTTCACATGCACACAAAATGCATTCACAAATTTCCATAATTTCCACAGAAATGTACTGTCATAATTAATTTAGCATACATGAATGAATTTTTAATCTTCAAGGTCAGAGGTTAAAGGAAGCCAGGAAATACTCCTATAAAGTACAACAGATTATTTCCTTTTCCTTCTTATAATTAAATTTCAAAATTTAAAAATATCAGAATTTGCCAATATATCTTACCTCTTGCTTTTCCTCTAAAGTTGCTTTTCCTGAGACACTGCTTTCATGTTTTCCTAACTCCATTTCCCAGGGGAATAAAAACCACCTAATACCCTGAGCAGAAGTGATTCAACCTTACTACATGTTAGATGTCCCTGTACTTTTGGAGTCAGGAGGGAAAAGTATCAGGCAGCATGGTGGTGATTTCTGGTCAGCGCATGTTTCCATTTATAGCCAACGAAAATCCACAAATAGAAGCGTGAAGAAAGGGCAGACAGCTGCCTCTGATAACAATAAACATTGGGTTGGTATCACAGCAAATTGTTCAGGAGGGATTCCGGTTACTGGCCCCATTCACTCTCTCCTTGCCCCCTCTAGCCCAAAAGCTCATACTGAAAAAGTCCATGAAAATCAATAAATAGCTATGTCTCAGTAGCACTTACTTGGGTTCATGGAGATTATTAAGGAAATAAAACAACAAATATAATTAACCAGAACCATGTGTTGTTATGTAGAGATGAAAGTGTACAGAAAATATTTTAAAACAGTGCTTTAGCATGAGTGTCTGGGACTGAGCTATTCCCATATTCCCTCATGCAGCGTGTACTCTCCTTTTCTAATATCAGAACATAACACCTTGCACTTTCAAAATGCAGAAAGAATTGCAAAACTTTCAGCAGGTACCATGAAAAAATGACCAGTGAACATCTAAAATGGAGCTAATAGTCATATAGAAGGTGGTTGTGGAGTGTGTTAGTTGACTGTTGAATAATCTGGCTCTGGTTCACAGTGATAAAGTCAGGAGGCCAATATTAGAACCTGTAGTGCTGGAGGAACCTCTCAGCGTCTCTGCTAAGGATGCCAAGGTTTATAACACACCCTTCTGTTTCCACATCAACTGGGCTCATGTTGTCTAAGGGGTGATTCACACACAAGGCTGGTTCTGCACGTACCAGCAAGGGAAAGGGAAACATGATGACACAGAGTAACACAGAAAATGTTTGCGACTGTTAAACAAGAACGTGCTCTCTGGTCAGTCTGTGATTCATCAGGAAATGCTGTAAAGCTGGCAGTTTAAGCATCTCATTAAATCCCCAGTAAACACACATCCTTTCTGCCTCTTCCTCTCAACACCCTGGTGAGAGAAGATTCTTGTAAAATAAATAAATAAATAGTTATGGTAAATAAATAATATGAAACCCTTGTTCATCTATCGTTTTTCAACAGTCCAAACTAGGCACACTTCTTTCTGCATGTTTCTTGATAGATGCTATACTCATGTGATCTTTAGAGCCTTAGATAGGAAGAAAAGGCAGCCAGTTGTCCCCCAACAGTCTATACAGTTTACATATGAAAATTTGCCAAAAACCCCTTCAAACCTTAGATTGTACCTGTTCTGAAACATTCTTTAGAATGAAGAAAAAGTTACTTCAGTGACAATTATTTTTCTTTCGTTTTCATTTTACCTCTGTTTTCAGAAGTGCTAAGACAGCCAGCAGAAGAGTAAATGTGGCAAAGCAAATGCAAGGAACCAATAAAATCTGCAAGGACTGCTGTAGCGCTAGGAATAAATATGAGCTTGATGTTATGAAAGTAAAAATACACCCAACTGTGTCTCCTGAAAATGCTGGGATAAAAGGAAGGAGCGTAAATGACGTAATACCCAGAGGAAAGCTGCGGTTCTCCACTCTTCAGAAGGAAGGCAAACAGTAATAAGAAGTTTGTACCTCAAAAATCTTTTCTGTGAGGCTGAAACTTATACCTGTGGTGAGGGACTTGCATAATGTCTCTGCACCACCTAACAACCTCAAAGGTCTTCAGTGGGATCCAAACAGCAGTTTACATTATGCTCCTGATTGCATTACTGACCATTCACGTGGGCAGATGAAAAAACCTGAAGCACCTCCACTCCCATTAACCCGTCCATTTGCAATGGTTTTTAGTCACAGACAACGACCTCAGGTGGTCACATTCAACTGCTTCTGCTCAGTGTGCTCATAGCCCTGTCCCACTGGTGGCTGGGATATCCTGACTGTCAGCAGGCTTCCAAATAGCAGCTCCCAGGGGAGCCACTCCCTCCTCGGACTGGGGAACAGACACCCATGTCCTTAAAGAGCAGGCTGTCAGTGCTGCAGGGAACCAGCAGTACAGGACTCAAGACATATATAAGCAAGCAACTGCAGATTTTTATCTGGCATTTGTGTCATGTGTAACTTAGCACTCATACTAACTACTCTAAAACTTAATCTCCAATCATGTTTATTGTCTCTACTTTCAGGGTCTTACACTGTTTCCATGTGTCAGCTCACCCATGTCAAAGACAATCACTGCAGAAAGACTCAAGGAAGTGACTGTGGAGTGATGGAGTGACCATACTAAATAATTTTAACATAAGATGGTGATTGAGTCTATGTAGTTTCACAAGTGGGTTTTCCATTAACATTGCTGTAAAAGCATCTACTAGCATTCACTTGAGAAGCTCCACTTCTCATGAATGGAGATTTATATTCTGGATGCATCATGCTGCTGACTATACAATTGCAAGGGAGTTGGAACAAACTGCACTGAAGATGGGAACAGGGGAAAAAAAAGCTGTGAATGCAAGAGCATGACACAAAACTTCATGCCATCATACTCAAATCAGGGAGCCCAGGAAATACTGGATGCAGGGCTCTTCTGTAGCCTGAATGCTATTATATAAGGACCCTGGAGAGACCACAGAAAAACTGGTATCACCTCAATATCTACACCTTGCTCACCGTGATATTTCATCACTACACCCGAGGAAAGACCATGATCCTAACCATATGAGAATTTGGTTTTATAATTATTTCTTATTCCTACGTAGAAATAACAGCTATTCTACTCCAGGGACTTTCTGAGACAGTAAGTGTTTATTTCCCATTTTACTTTGCAAGGGAAAACATAGTAAACAGGTGCTAAATAAAAAGCATGTTCTAGACATTGCCTAAATTACTGTGCTATTTTCAATTACTTTTTTTTTATTACAGTCACTCCTCTTGACACCTGTTGTTTTTTTCTCAGAGCAGGATCTAACAAGAGGCCAAGAGATGAAGTTGATGGGGGGAGGGCTGTGGGGTTTTTTGTAAGAGGTAAGTGACGAATATCCCAAACAGCAATATTGTGTAAACAAACCATTCAAGCAGACGTATTTTCTGTGCTCAATTGATCTGCTGTTCTTGCAGAAGGAAGCAAGTGACTACCATCATGTGTGGGTGTCACTTCTGGCTGTGTTTTCACTGGTGGCTTCTGTAATTTTTTTACATTGCACATTTTCATTTCCAGCCTGGCCTAGGGCTGCCAGCCAATGGCTGCACCACACATCACACATCTGCACTGCTGCTCACTTGAGCCCATAGCTTTTATTTGCTCAGCATCAGACACACCATAAGCATTCAACAGTTAGAAGTAGTAAATCCGACCCTGATGTGGTCAGTTGTATTACACTCAGTTGAAAGTCATCTACTTAGGTCACATATACCAGTTAAAAACCCTAAGAGTAATAGAGAAGTCACACTCACAGTGTCTAATGTGAAGAGAGTTTCTGTCTCACACTTAAATCAAAAAGTTGAAATTAAAAACAAGGACAAAACTCAGTGGGCTGTCTCAATACTTAGAGCTGCCAGTGCGGCAGATGCCACAAGTTAAGCTTTCCAGGTTATTTCTTGTGCTCACCCTTCTCTCAGTGCCACCGTGCCACACTAGCAAGCATTCCCTGTGTTACTCCAGGTCACATGCACCCAGCGTCACATGAACATGCCTGGAAATGACAGGACCTCAACAGCATTTCTAGCTGCTATTTCATGGCATGATCCTTGCAGAAATGAAGACCATGACAGAGCTACTGGGATAGTATATGAAGCAGGCTTACCTTCCAGGCAGCCAGGAGCCAGGGGTGGGAAGCTGATCCTTAGGAGAGGTGGGTCCGCATTCCTGCTGTGGCACCCAGCAGCTGTTGCTGTCACTCCCTGGTCCACCCCGCTGGCTCTGCAAACATTCATGGAGCAGGAGGTGGCAGGCGTGGAAAAAGAGGAAAACATCCCAGGCACCACAAGTCTCTGCTTTGCATGTGAGGGAGCAGAATCTTACATGTCATGCACAGAGAGCAGGAAGGTTCCCTGACAAATTTTCTCCAAAGGGACAAGTGTATACATATTTCAGGATTAAAACAAGTTATTTCAACTTTACAATACATTGATTCCAAGAGCTCTGATCCTTTTCTGACATGGCAATCCATTTAAGATCTAAGTGCTTTCTTCTCTGCAGGTCTTTTAAGTCAGTTGTTTTAAAGTGGACTCTCACTGTGCTGGGAAGGTCCTACATCTGCTGTCCTCCAGGAGTACAGACAGGAGTGGAACAACAAATTTCTTTTCTGTCAGATATCCATTGTTTCATCTATATACACATGATGTCCCTGAATATTACTGCTGTATCGCAGCAAACCAAATTATCCTGGGCTGTGAAATATATTTCAATAGATGAGTTACACACACACACACAAAAATCTTCCATCCCAAATCTATTAGTACTGTTTGCCATGCCTTCCTCCACAACGATGGATGTGACAATGATGAGACGTGGCTAATGAAACACATTAGGAAAGCATTAAATACCTTCTTAGCTATCTTTTAAATGAATTGGCAGCAGCTCCCCACAGAAAACTAGTGGCTGCTCCATAGCCAGTCAGTGGGCTTTTTGTAGTTACTTCCCAGGTCAGCAGGAAGCAAGGGCACAAGACGTGAGCTGTCATTAACAGACCAACTCCCACTGCACCCTCTCCACCTTCAGTCTCTGCCCCCTCTTATCAAACAGCCAAACCGCAAAAGAGACATTACTCAGTGCTGATAAGAACACCAGCATCTGACCTTCACTTTTGCCCCTCTTTTGAAGAACAAAAGCAGGACATAATCACCTTCTACTGCGTGGTTTTTGGCCATGTCCTTTTACATAAGTACTTGGGTTCATTTGTGTTCAATTTTTTTCCATAGAGCATTGCCACCCTAAGTTTATACCCACAGCAAAATTCTCTATACTGCAATATGAAATTTTCCTTGGAAGCAAATTCATTGAAAAGGACAAATAAAGATTTAAAAGTTACCTGAATGGCAACAGCATTTAGTTAAAAGCTTGGAATTTTGATAGTGAACATTTTGACTTCCAAGACCTAACGAAAAATCTAAAACACATACTTGTGTATGAGAAAGAAAAAAAAAAAAAAAGAAAATACAGAGTTCTCAACAGAACTCTTGCTTTTATTCTACTAACTCTCAATGCAACTTATTGTGCAGCCTAGGGTTGGTTTATAACAGCTGAATGAGTTTATTTTTTGATGCAGTCTAGGCAAGACACAACAAAGCAGTAATAAACTGTACAGTACTAGCTAGATTGTCAAAGCATTTGTGCGTTCTGATCTTTATACTTTTGCAACATGCATTGATCAGACATTAAGTCATGGTGGAAGAACCCTGTTTATTTCAGAAGAAGAAAAGAGATGGGAAACAAACATTTTAAATATGATTTCATTTATCAACATCATTTAAGCTAATGTTATGCATGTAACACAGTTTTTTATATTAAATTCTTAGCAGATTCTAAGATGTTCATTGTACAAATGAAAGAAATTAGCTTAATATTCCTATTGCTATCTTCAATTAAAATGCAGATGTACAAGATAATGGAAAAGCCTCGGTAGATGCAGTTGACATGATAGGTTATTGCAAACCTATCTTTTCAAAATAAAACACCCCTTTTGTTAGTAGGAGATATTGTTCTAACTCTGTGACAGCCATATTCTCCTGGGAACTTCATAATTCTGAAAAAGCCAGCTGCCAGCATTCATTGAAGTTATATATGAATGATCACCTGAGAAATCTTTCAGAATATGAATAAAAGATGCAGATTTGCCAGGTCACTGAGTCGTGCTATATTATATTTACAGGAAAAGAAACTGTATAAACATCATAAAACCCATGAATGCACACTTTATGTACATGAAAAGGAAGTCACAACATCCCAGTCCAGCAGGGCCAGACCCCATCTCTGAGTTAAGGCAGCACCATGGAGCCCCACATAAAGATCAGTCCCAAAAGGTTCTTCTTAAATACCTCAAAATGCACTGGAAACTTGAATAGCAGTGAAAAGAATTAAAGGATTGAACACTGTTGTACAGGAACATTTTCTCTTAAATGCTTACCTCGTATATACACATGCACATATATACATGAAATACTAGCATACTGCAGTAAGGCAAATTAAAGGTATTCTGCTTATATGAAAGTCAGGAGAAGAAGAGTCTCAGAAAGTTCCTCAAGCATGAGAAATTGCTTCTCAGTTCACTCTCAAGTACAGAGTTGCATATGGTGCCTCCTGCATTTGTATCAAATAAAATGCAACTTACAGGTCCTGATCAAATCTGATATACATTCACATTACTGATATACCTGGAGAAACTACTCTTTATTACACTAGAATGAGATACAGAATTCCAACACAAATAACATTTCTCTGTTTGTAAAAAAAAAAAGCACTATTTAAAGATTTAAAGATGGAAATTGGGAGATTAATTCTCATAGAAAACAACATTAAAAGGGACAATTCAAAGGAACCTGCAGGTAGATAAAAGGAGCAGCTGTATAGACAAAACATGGACACAAGATTTTAAAAATCCCACCAAACTATACAATTGTTTTCAGTGTGTTTCCAAATGGGTAAAGCACCTTCTGAATAAAAATCACCTGTTGTTTTCACCATTGCATTTAGGTGCTGTAGGATGCCCTTACAGGTGGCTAACTGAAATACATGTTGACATTCACAAAACTTCATCCAGTGCATTTTGTTTCAAGTCTGGCCAAAGGAAAGTTCAAGGCAAAGAAATACAAACAGGGTTCTGCTTCCCTAGCTCGAATCCATCCTCCATTTAATGGTTTTCACTATAAATAAGGCATAGTGGTTCAAGTACTACATTAAATTTAATCAAACAATGGGAAAGAAAATCACCCATGAACTCTTTCCAGAAATGTGCTTTATTGGGGAGGATAAAAAGCACTGCTCAGACAGTCCGAATAAGCATGGCCTCCTGTGCTGTCGGGCTCCTCAGGCTCAAAGTCATCGGGATCTGGGAGCAACTGGTCGGTATCTTCATCAGAAGTGGAAGGGCGCGTGAGGATTATCCGAGGTATCTTCAGCAAGATGCGAAAGATTTCAGAGAAAAGAGTCAGATCAAGAGCAGGAAAGTGTTTAAAGGGGATATTTTAAAGGTACAGGGGAAACAGATGATGAGCAAAACTTGTGAGGTGTAACACCACAGAGCCTAAAAGAATCATAGAATTGTTTAGCTTGGAGAACACCTTTAAGATCAACAAGTCCAACTGTTAACCCAGAACTGCCAAGTCCACCACTGAACCAGGACCCTCAGCACCTCATATACATGCCTTTTAAATACCCCCAGGAATGGTGACTTAGCCACTTCTCTGGGTGGTGTCCAATGCTTGGCAACCCTTTTTGTGAAGACATTTTCCCTAATATCCAAAATAGACCTTCCCTGGCACAACTTGGGCCATTTCCTCTTGTTCTGTCACTTGTTACTTGGGAAAAGAGACCAATCCCTACCTTGATACACCCTCTTTTCAGGCAGTTGTAGAGGGTCTTCCCTGAGACTCCCTTTCTCCAGACTAAACAACTCCAGCTCCCTTAGCCATTTCTCATATGACTTGTGTTTCAGAGCCTTCACCAGCCCTGTTGCCTTTCCCTGAACACGCTCCAGCACCAAAATGTCTTTCTTGTAGTGAGAGGCCCAAAACTGGACACAGGATTCCAAATGTGGCATCACCAGTGCCAAGTACAGGGCAGCAATCACTGCCCTGGTCCTACTGTCCATATTCTTTCTGATACAGGCAGGATGCCACTGGCCTTCTTGGCCACCTGGACACACTGCTGGCTCATGTTCACCTGCTGTTGACCAGCAACCCCAGGTCCTTTTCTGCCAGGCCACTTTCCAGTCACTCTGCCACCAGCCTGTAGCACTGCCTAGAGTGCAGGACTCAGCACTTCGCCTTATTGAATCTCACATGACTGGCCTCGGCCAATCAAACCAGCCTGTTCAGATCCCTCTGCCCTTCAGAAAATGAATATTCCCACTCATCTTGGCATCATATGCAAACTGGCCGAGGGTGCACTCGGTCCCCTCCTCCAGATAATCAATAAAGATATTAAACAGGATTCATCCCAATACTTAGCCCTGGCAAACCCCACTAATGCCCCTCTGCCATCTGGATGTAGCACCATCCATCACCACTCTCTGAGCCCAGACACCCAGACAGTTTTTCATTCAGCAACAGTGTCCCTGTCCAATCAATGAGCAGCCAGTTTCTTGAGGAAAATGCTGTGGGAAACAGTGTCAAAGGCTTTACTAAAGTCTGGGTAGACAACATGCACAGCCTTTCCCTCATCCACTGAATGGGTCACCTTATCATAGAAGATCAGGTTAGTGAAGCTTTAGTGCCCTGGATCCTCCTTCCAGCCCCTCTTCTAGATGGGCAGCACATTTGCCAATTTCCAGTCACCTGGGACCTCCCCAGTTAACCAGAACTGACAACAGATAATGAAAAGTGGCTCAGTGAGCATTTCCACCAGCTCTCTCAGTTCCCTTGGGTGGATCCCATCTGGCCTCATGGACTTGTGTGTGTCTAAGTGGTGTAGCAGGTGCTGAACATTTCCCTTGCATTATGGGGGCTTCATTCTGCTCCCCATCCCTGTCTTCCAACTCAAAGGCTGGTAGCCAGAAAACAACTGGTCTTGCTATTAAAGACTGAGGCAAAGAAGGCATTAAGTACCTCATCCTTTCCCTCGTCCTTTGTCCCTCTGTTTCCCCCCACACTGAATAAAGGATGGAGATTCTCGTCAGCCCTCCTCTTGTTTTCTTTTGTTTCCAGCTTCGTGACAGACTAGCTGTTCTATGCCAAAAATTGCATTGATGATCCAAGTGAAATTGGTATAAACCACTTTTTCCTCTCATTAGCTATTCTTTTAAAAAGTCTTCCATATATATTAAAAAAAAAAGGCAAGAAAATATGAAATATATACATCTACTTTAATTAAATGTCATTATTCATTTAATTCATGTACCTGAAAGCAATAAACAATTAATTAAGTACCATAAATCATATCAATTATCGATCTTTGAAAAATTGCATATTCTGGTTTCTTTACTGACAAAGGGAAACATCAAGACTACATATCAATGTTTAAATTTGTCAGTAAAATATGCATACATGGATTGAATTCATGTCAATTTTTTTGCCAAGCACTTTATGTTCTTTGAGAATTATATTGCAATGTTTTAAAATTTATTTAAATTCTGTAACTGAGAAAAAATAAATGTCAGACTCTTTATGTAGAGTCAAATAATGTATCAGTAATGGTTTGTATCAATTAATGGATTATTACAAATTTAACTCTGATGCTCAAAATCATCCTATTTTTTACTAATTTAAAAAAAGAAAGTTTAACATGTAATGAAAACATATATGAGTGAGTCAATATACCTAATGAATAGGTAATATAATAAGGTATAATAAATAAAGTTGTCATGTCACTAGTAGTCTGAAAATTTTTAGGAAAGTTAGTACTTCTTATTTATCAGCTAGTTGGTTGCAATTTTTTGCATTTTATAAGAACGTTTAATGCTGACACCACAGAGTTCAACTGTTTATATATTATTTCCTTGCTGTACATTAATTGATTTAGGAAATGACACAAGCATATAGATGCTTTGTGGATGTTGAGCTAGACAGCCAGAAGGCTTCTGCATTGAAGGAAAATGAATTATTCTCCAGGCTCCACCGACATTAGCTCCGACTCCCCTGACTATCAGGAGGCCTTGCACCCCCTGGCTCACAGCACACTACACACAGACAAAATGCAGGTATCAGTCCAGACTTGAATCTCACCCCTGATAGTTGTAAACTAATTTTAAAACCAGGCGTAAATTTAGTTATATTCTCTGGTGTACTGAGTGACCAATTATATCTTTCCTTTTTTTTTCCCCTTCTTTTTCTTAAACTCAGAAGTTCATATTTCCAAAAGCTTTAAATAACCTATATAGATCCTAACTACTGGCCAAGGTAACAACTCCTGAGAAGGTTTACTTCTGTCATGCACACGTGACAGCATTTATAATCTTTCCATGCACTGGATGTTTCTCTTGGCTCTGTTCATTGCTGAAAGATGCTTCTTGCTGAATGACAGCCAGCAGCCAGCTGCTTTGCAGTACAGCAAATGAACATCCTATTTGTACAGGTGGTTTACTGGGTCACGTGATGAAATTCTGGCACCTCAAAAACTAGTGCAGAGGCCTATATAGCCCTATCTGAAGTTACCCATAGTCATATCCAGGACCAGGCTTTGCACTTCACTGAGCTGTCTGTTCAAAACTCAGGGGAGACCTTTCCTTCTGTCCTGTGCTATTCAAAAATAGCATGACCAGCATCTCCCCACGACCAAACGTATTCCATTAGCAATGAAGAGTCACTGGTACCTATTTTTCCTTTTGAAGAATAGACCTTAGACATTTTGAATGTCAGTTTTTTAAATACTCTTTATCAGCATGATTTCTACTCCCCAGCGATTCCACTTCCAAGTAATCAAAACCAACTCTCTAAAAAGGCTTTTCTTCAAACATTTCCTGACTTCTTGCATACTATCTTTCAAATATTATGATGGAACTAGGTCTTACAATCATAAAGTTAATTTAATTAATGAAAATTGCTCGTTCAACATTTCTGTGGTAGTTGTATTAACTCCTTCCATGAAGGGTATGGTTCTGGGAAAGTCTTATATCTAATCCTTCATGTTGCTGCAGATAAAGAGGAAGCAGCACTAAATGACCAACCAACTTTCTACAGCAGATGCTGAATGATGTCTCAGCCCAGAAGTGCTGCAAAGGCTGGAAACCTGCACTCCCAAGAGAAGAGCAGGCTCAGCTCTGACCTACAGCAGTGTGTCTGTACCCTCGCCAGGCAGGTGAAAGCTCACACATACACTGACTCCTGCTAATTTGGAGACATACTGTTGAGTTTTCCTGACAAATCCAATGTTCTGGTCCAAGTGCAGCTGTATTCTCTGTCCCTCTGCACATCTCCCTGCCCACTCTCCCTATGAAGCTCCATGTGAATCCACACCACTGCTGTCCCTTCACCCATCACTGATCCTTCTCCTGTGACCAATCATCCTGCTCTGTGCCTGTCTCCCTGATGGGACACTGAGGAGCCCTCATTTCCTCAAATCTTAATCATAGGTACCAATGACAAAACAACTCTTGGTTGGGGATGGCGCCAACTGTGCAAATCCACTTAAGTAGTAGAGTATGCATTTGTACAAGTTCTAATTCAATGGAAAGAATCACGGGCCCCCTACTATCGCTCTCCTAGCATCAAAAGTTATCAATTAATCTCTTCTATAAACCAAAACCAACACAAAACAGATGTAAGAAACACACATCAAATTTCAAAACACAGTGGCTTTTCCATCTTCACTTAACCATCCCATAGGAACCCAGCATTCCATCACTGCCTCCACATTCACCCTAGCTCCAGGAACACCACAACATAAGCTCTATCAGCTTTCTTTCCTCCTTCAGTTTTGTTTTTAAAAACCCACACAAACAAAACAAAACAAAACAAAATAAGCTTAACAATAACAAAACTCAACAAGCTAAACTTGCATTGTGTTTTGTTACATCCTTTTCTCAAACCCAGTGCTTCTCTTCCCAGAATCCTGTGGGGGAATTTTACTCTTGCTTTCAGATCTCCCTGCTTATTTTCTCTGACCTCAGCTTCACCCTATTAAATAGGTAAGCTTTGCTCTTGGAGCTTTTCTTTACTATTCATATTTGAATGTACATTTCCTGGTGCAGGATGACTGAAGGAAGACAGGAGAACAGATTTCCTGTGTGAAAAAATGGCACAGCAAAGAGAAAGCAAACTATTTCCACTTAAGACAAGACAGAGACATTTAGGATGGCAATAAGGAAAACCTTTTCAGTAAAGGCACCTGAGCTCAAGCTGCTCACCTCTTTAAAAAAAAATTATGCTGGTGTAGGAAGACAAATTATCCGGATTCTGTATTATTCCATTGTTTTCTCCACTGGTTGTTAGTGAATAGTGTTTGAACTTGTTTAAAATACTTCTGTTGAAATTGCAAAGTCCTCCTACTCACTTTCCATTATCATGCACTCATTATTTGAATAATATTCGAACTACCATTCAATCCCAAACCATCAAAATATGTAGAATACTTTTCAGAAAAATGTATAACTAGTCATTTGAAATAAGTTACTGTTTTTCCTTTTCTCCCTGAGATTGTATTTTTGGAGCCTGAAAAGTAAACTTCACAAATGACATGGTCTAGTACAGTAACTAGAACCAGTGAGTTCATTACGGAAATTTCTTCCACTACCTTCTTCGTGTCTTTCCTACACTTTTTTCAACATAAACACAAAGATTTTGTACAATTAAAAGATTCACTAAAAATAATTTTTGTTCAAATCAGGTATAACTGAAAATCAAATTATTTCAGACACTCTCATTTAATGGAATTAACAGCCTCCATTGAAAGTTGGAGTCCTTCAACTGGAGCAAAAACATGGGCTGCCTGTGCACTCCTAGTCCCCTGCAGGAAGCCATAAAATAAAGCCAGCTAAATAACTTGGGACAACTCAGCTGAGTGTTGGCTGCAAAAATTTTTTCATATTGAAACAGGATAGGAACAAACTCACAACTAGCTATGATACTTCAGTTGAAAGCAGCTTCTTAAAGCATGATAAATTGAATGTCCTGCCAACAGGTTAACATCCAACAAATTTTAACTTCCTGATGTGCGCATATGCTTTCCTTACCTACTTCTAATAAAAATGTGTCGTCCAAAATATTGCAGAACAGTCAATAAAGGACAGTTCATTATTCCTTTTTATAGTTTATTCAAAACTAAAACCGAATTGAACAAACCCCAAGCCCCATCATCTTTTTTTCTTTTATATGCCTTTCCCTTCTCCTCACCTCCCCCACCTACAGGTCGACACTCCAATCTGAGCAGAAGAAAGGTCTCAAGGCAACAGTCACAGCTAAAACCCAATCTTCACATCAAAGGCATAACCAGCAGCAACAGGGCAAAGCACAGCTGGCAGCAAGGCCAGCCACTAGGGACAGAGGCTACAAATCAGAGGGTGATCCAACACATGAAAAGCCGAAGTTTGATGGAATAGGGGCAAAGAAAAAGAATTTGCATTGGGTTTTTGGAAGAAAACCACACGTACTTTTAACCCTAGTTCAAATAGATAACTTTCTAAAGAAAATATTCCCCAGCTAGAAAAATACCTGTAATAGGGATGCCTGCCCAGGTCAGCTCAGTATATCTAAATACTACATATTTTTGAAATTTGCCGTAGCAGCTGATCTTCACTGACACCAGCGCTAAGGCTGGTACCCTTCAGTTGGTGGAAACAGAGGAAAACAAAATTATCTACTTGGTTGAGAACATTTGCAGTGGTTTACATACCTCATGAATAATGTTATGATTTCATACTTAGTCTTACCTCTTTTGTCATCACTGGTGATGAAAGTAATTTTTTAGACTTGAACAGGAAATTCAGCTTTCTTGCTAAACAATGAAAATGTGCCTTTGCTGGATGCAAAAGGTCACATTTGCTAATGACTGTATTCATAGAAGAAACTGTCTAAATCAAATTTAAACTGGTGAAGGGTTTAGTCATGCCTAAAAAACGTTACGCTGGCATTTTAAATGAATGTCTTAAAAAGAGGGTGCCAGAATGTATCCAACAAGAACAGCAGAGAACGGGCAGATCGATTGCTGCATGGGTCACACCAAACTGGCATCTGATGGCTTACTTAGCTAAAGCAATGAGATGTTTTGCTCTCAAAGTCAGAGACAACAGAGAAAAGCCACCTTCTCCCCAAAGAAAACAAGTAAATACAAGTCAAAGAGGGAGGAAGAAATCGGATTAATTCCTTGTGAGTTCATTACAAGCATTGCCACCACCAGGCGGGAGTGGGCACAGCAGCCAGGGTACAGCAGGGAGGGCAGCTGGGGCAAGGGCGAGGTGGCTGGGACAGAAACCCCCTAAGGCACAGCTGCCTCCATGAAACCATATGAATCTGCAAACCTCATTGAGGCATTCAACACAGCTTCCCTCTTACAGCATATCAGGAACATTTCAACCAGCATGTGTTTTATGGTGCACCCTCAACTTTCCTGGTCTTGGAAATCCCTGGCTGCATCCCTTTCCTTGGCACTTTACTAGTGCAAATATTTCACTGCCATGGAGGCCTTCAGCCAAACTCCAGAAATTGTGAAGTCAATGGAGAGTACGGTATAAGCCTTTCCTGCACCCCTGGGAAGATAACTCTATGGTCAGGCATGGCTGAAGCACCTCATTACAGCGGCTGCAGAAGACCTCTGAGCAAGGAAAGAAGATGGCCTGTGTTTCTGTGCTCATGGAGCCAGTGGTTCATGATAACACCTCTTCTTGCTTGGGATTGGGAGAGGGGAGCACACAATTCATCCTTACACTTGGAGCAGCCACACTACTCTCAAGCACTGCCAGAGAAGCTTTGGCACCACACCAAGCTTTGGCAATTTTGAAAGAGCTGCCTCAGTTCTGTGTGTGGCAGCTCAGTGACAGCCCTGAGCAAGGTACCCAACCAGCCCACCCCTATTACCTGAGCTTGTTGCTCTTCCCACAATGTGCCTGGTTATTTACTCCGAAACCTAATGCAGCTCAGCATGGAAGATCAATGCACCAGGCAAGTGGTAAAACACTAGAACAGGTTGCTCAGAGAGGTGTGGACGCCCCATTCCTGGAAACATTCAAGGTCAGGTTGGATGAGGCTCTGACTAACCTCTTTTAGTTGAAGATGTCCCTGCCCTCTGCAAAGGGGTGGAGAAGATGACCTTTAAAGGTCCTTTCCAACCCAAACCACTCTATGATTCTATGAAAATTTCTTCTGTGGGAATTTTCTAGATATTGATCCATTTTACAGCTCAGGTTTAAAACTGGCTATTTTCTCTGCTCCTTGGAATAGCAAGAGAACATCTTGTATGTGTATAGAGCACCTTGCAGTGTATAGTATATATAACATTTGGTCATGCTGCATTTAAAGCAGAGCAACTTTTTGTTCTTCCTCTCCACCAGCTCAGTGTCTTGCAAAGATAATGCACAAGGCCAGAAAGGTGAAGTTCTGTCAAACTCACCACAAAAATGGAAGATCAATGCCCATCATGTCATATTTGCAATGCCTTTAGACACAAAGGGCTTTTATATGATTCAAATTGCATATGAAAATTGTCCTTGCTCCATTTCTTTCATCTTGTAATGTACTACTGGATACTGACTTCCCTGACACTGGAACCTGATAGACAGATTTTTGTATAAGTGCTTTCTGTGTAATCATTTATGGCCTTATGCTATAAAAATATTGAAGAAAATGTATTGCTTTGATCACATCAGGAGACTTAAAAGGTACTGCTCCCATAAGCAGTGCTACCCACAGCCCAAGTTGCCAATCCTTTGATTTTGAAGAAAGCTCATCAACCCTGCAAAAGGCAATGACTGTATCTGAATGCTTGCAGGAATTCCATGCAGTCTCTTCCCCTGCTGAATGACCAGAGAGTCCATGAGAACATCTTTCACACGGGAAGATGTTGCTGGTAATTTGTGTGGTTGTTCAGATATTTATCCTCTTTTATTCTCAAATAGTCCTACAGCACAGTTCCAGCCTTGCTTGAGTCTACTTGTCTGTTGCATATGGTTTTGCTTATATTGTCTAACATATGATGGGTTTACTTCATAGATTATTTTTCTGTAACTTGGAGGTATTTTAATATGGTATCTTTAAAAGATCAGCTAACGACTTGTCTTTTTTAAAGGTTTTTCATATTTAGCATTATTTACGTACAAACTCTGCAAAATCCAAGAATTTAAAGTCTGAAGTGAGTCAGTTCTGACAGTCCTGTGAGAAAACTACTTAAAAGGAAGAGAGGAAAAAAGATATACTGTGCAAACAGAAGCATTTGTTGGGAGCAAGAGCTTAATTCCAAATTCACAAAATAAGTTCCCTAACCACTACAGTGTCGAGGTAAACACAGTGTCTACACCACACACACCTTTTATGTTTCATCTTTCATCCTTTCATCCATCAGTTGCTTAGATAAAAGCAGAACCAAACTAGCAGATGAACTGGAGAAGGCAATCACATGGCAGATGGGTGCTTACACTCCACTGAGGCTCACAGGATGACCAACAAGGCTGTGTGCATAAACTTCCTTGCAAACTTATATGAACTTGCACAAGATGCAAGGCAGTGAAGGGTCAGATTCCTGACTTCTAAAACTAACTTAGCTTGTCAGAATAGAGAAAAGAGTAACATAAAAACACCAACACCCTTAACTGACAAGATTAAGAGTCATGAAAATATTTTGGAGAAGGGATAAAGCAGTTCCTCATAAGAAACTCAAAGTATTAGATCTTAGGGTACTATGGGAACAGGTCAATCAAGCTGTATGTGATGTGAGCAAGGTCTTTACTGTTTGAAATGAGCTTCAGAAGAAACCTGGCTTTGTTGATGATAGGGATGCGCTGAATCCCACTTTACTTGTCTTCTTTTACACTGTTTCTCTGACCTGAGTACTCCACCAGCTTTCTGTTTAAAATTGAACAAAGTAAGACAATGACTAAAGAAAAAAGAAAGAAGTTTTATTACATTTATGTAGTATGATTTCAGTTTTCTGATGTTTAAAACTAACATGCTCAGATGAATAAAGAAAGGGTTTGATACTTAGATTTTTGAAGATTTTAACTAGCATATGCACATCAAGGTTTTTTCCTGAGAAGTCCATATCAGTTGGAAATTAAGAAGGTAGATCTGCTGGGATTCCCATCTATATAAGGTTTCTCACAACTTGCATCCAAACAATATGAGACAGAGGCAGAAAACCAGCAGCCTACGTATTGTGGGAGCACGGTATTTATGGTTATGCACTTTCTGCAGGCACCAGAGTATTTCATTTTGATACACATTCTAGTTCACTGAAGTCTGTTTTCTCACAGCATTTAGGAACACTTGGTATCTCTGCATTTTTAACAGAACAACCAAAACATCTGGCTTTTTTAGCTAGACAAATGTCTTCAGATTTTTCAATACTGTAAGCTTTTATTTTACATAATCACTTTTAATTGATAACTCTTACTTTAACCTTCCTTGAAAATCCTCCCTATAAGTGACACTTGTACCCCTGGTGAACTACATGAAAAAATCCAACTGAGAAGATTCCCAGGGCAAAGGCACAAAATTAGATAAAATAATATGGTAATAATTCAAGTAAAATATTAGATTAAAATATCTAATAGACTTGATATTAATTACAAAGTATCTAATACCCTTATGATGTTGATAGGGCCAAAAATGATGATGACATGATGATGCACATTCTGAAGTGATAGGAGATACTGAAACTCTCAACTCTCACCATTCAGTCAGACAAAATCCATTGGGATTTTCAGTCAGAGCTTGAATGAAAATATTTATGATAGAGAAAGATTGTGAAGAGTTGGCACTGTGTTTGAGACCATGGACAGTAAATAACAGAGAACTGGAAATGAAGATTCCAGAATCCAAGTTAAAGTTCCTTCTGTTATAGTCAGCATGGGGCAATGTGTTTGCATTTCTGATTTTCCCCCCTGTAGTTAAACATGCAATGTCTGCACATAGACAGCCACATCAGCTGTGGTTCTAATCTCTTTTTTTTTTCATACACATCCTTACGTATTCTTATTATAAGGTCACCATTTTAAAACCCAAAGACTTGGTTTATGTTAAATTAAATTATTTTTATTTAGATATATGCATATTAAACAAAGTAAGAAACCTGGTTTAGTGTTTTTAAGCATAATATTTTTATTAGCATAACTGAGACAAGTCTATAAAATATTGTATGGAAAAAAGTATCTAATTGTAATTAACGTTCTGGGGCCTCTGTATTTCAGTAAAATAATCATAATTAAAGCCAAGGGATTCTCATTTTTCCTTGCAAAACAATGACTCAGAGTGAAAGCACATTTCATTTGTCCAATTAATTACTGGTCACTCACACTGTCATGAAATCTTAAAGCTGGCACAAAGGGTTTTAAATTGAGTTTGGCTGGATGAGTTAACAATTCAAATGAGCCTTTTATAAGCAGTTAGAGCAACCAAGCCTGTGGAAAACAGAGAGGAAACCTGAACCTGGCAGCAGCATTGCCCTTTGTAATGTCAGAGCACCAAGGCTCAGAGACAGGATGGGCAATGGCAAGAGATGGCTGGAGGGCTATGGCTAGCAAGCACAAGGCAAATATTATCACAGATAGCATATGCAAAGAGAATGTGTATTAAAATTCAATAAAAATAAATAGATGAAGCAAGTCTCTGCTGGAGGAGGGCATGATGACATGGAAGAGAGGGAGGAGGAAGATGGGCACCATCCAGCACATATTCAATTTTTGCTGGAAGAATAATAGAAGTCTTTGGGTTTTCTGCTTATCTCCTTCCCTGCCCTGATGTAGACGCACCCATCTTCTCTTGAAACCTGATCAGAAATATGAAGGAAACAAACCTTCCTATATTCCTAGCACAGAGGATTCTTCATTAAGGTCCTACTGCCACCTGCTTATCTGAACATGCAAAGCAAATCCTCCATAAGAAGCCAGGCTTATCTTTCAGATAAGACAGTTACTGAGGAATAAGAGGAATTTCAAAGTGAAAGCAGATGAGATACTGAGCAGTTCCAAAGTCAGCAGGATATTCCCAACAAGCCCATAATCCCTCAGGCTGATGAATGCTGCTCTAGGTTACAGCAAATAATATACACCGTTTACCACAGCACAAAGATTTTGATTACAAAAAAGAAACAAAAGCAGAAACAAGTATTTCTTCACAAAAGAACTTGCACATGGGCTACTTTTGGAACATACTCAGCCAGTTGACTCCCTCTGTGTACTGTGCTCTAAGATAAATAGCTTGGTCTAATCTTTCTCCTCGTCCCCCTACAACTGAAGAATTTTAAAGGAAGGTGTTATTTTCCAAAAGGTATACAACATAAAAATATGGTCATTTTGTCTTTCTGGCTGAAAATACTAGAAGTCACATACTACTGCAACAGATCCAGGACACTAGCAATGTGTGAATAAACCTTTTCAACAGTGGTTCCTCAAATGGGAAGCCTCATGCTTCCTGCAATGCTGGTTAAGACCATAAGAAAGAGCTACCAAGTAGAGCTGGACAAAAAAAACACAAACTGATGGAAGTGTTTTCAACTGGAAAACAAAACTAGTCAAAATGTTTCACAAGATGGTATTAAAGACCAGAGGCCTCAAAATAAGTTTCTCTAAGCAACTAAATAGAAAAGAAAACCTTTTTTAGTCCATCTCCTGGACAAGTGCTGCAGCTCAACCCTTCACAGATAGTGTTTAACACAGGAAAACAGAGAAAACCACATTTGCATGGTCTATTTTTCAGTCAACTAACAAATCACATTATTCTAAAAAATCTGAATGGTTATTACAAACTGAATATGATCTTTGATTATAGTATTTTATATAACATATCAACTTTCATTTTTTTGTTAGTAGCTGGGTTTTGAATTATATTCATGGGAAAGGATAAAAAAAGGCTGGAAGAAGAATCAAGCAAAGCATTCCTCTGGCATTTGCTGTAGGAGAAACAGTTGTTTCCTGGTACTTCAGGCTTCATAAAAATAGGATGTTTTTTGACCTTAATTATTCAGATACCTTGATCTTATTGTATGTTCCTATCAGAGCTCAAGTTTCAGGTATGCAGGAAGATGACCAAGACTAGGGTAGGTCTTCAGAGAGTTGAATTTACTAGAGAAGTTCACAGAAGTGGATCATATTTCTAGAAGCTCAGCTGTTTTCCACTGTGACATGTGATGTAGGCTTACCCTCCTCTGACATCAGTCACCTCAAATATGGGCATGTCTTAGCCTGTCACACAAGTTTCCTCCTCCAGTCAAAAGATAGAAACACTCACCTCCAGGTTGCAGTTTCACCTCTCCCTCCTAAAAGAGGAACCCTGGAAATGCTAGAGAGGGAGCCCAGACAACAGAATAAACACTTAAGGTGGAGAGAATGGACACCATCCTTAAAGCCCCCAAACCAGAGTGCCTCAACAGGTCTGCTACACTGGTGCTTACCCAGGAGCTGAGCTCCTCCAGAAGCCACGTTCCAGCTGCAGTGACAGCCAAGTAAATGTCTGCTCAGGTCTCTGGTCTTTGGTACGTGTCTTGCTACTCACAAGATCTATGCCAGTCTTTATTAGCAGTAATGACAGACAGTACAAATTACATAGGTAAGAATGATTTGTTATTTACTGAGGCCATCTTACTTACTGTTATGACATGGTTTACTGTTGGAAAGGGGCTGCCCTTGGGTGAATCTTCAGTAGGATCAGCATCAAGGACAGCAGGTTCTGAAATTAAGGTTGCCTTTAAAAAAAAAGATACCAGAAACACATATTTTTATTCTCAATGCCGTTTAAGAAAAGCAATTCCTTCCCTCTCAGGTTAGTGTACAAATGCCTGGCCCTATTGTTACATGTGGTTGCATAACAAAAGCAATAGAATTGCAACTCTTGTTATTCCCCATTTCCGATGAATTGTATATTTGAACTATTGAACTGATCAGTTCAAGAATAAGAAGTTGTAACATGTAGTATCAAGAGAAAAATGCTCCTTATTTGTACACAGGTAAGCCCTGTGGTCAAAACATTCAGGTTCCTATGCACACCCAATTGCATTAATTCCTTTTCATCACCCACACACACAAAAACCAGAGATTTGTTTTCTATATTCTTTAAACAGATGAATGATTCTGCCATCTTGTGGGAGATGGAGAAATCCTAACTGTTTGTATGACCACAACAGCACAGCGGAACAGTATGGAACAGAAATTTCTTCTATTTTTCACTTGTTTCAGTACTGATGAAGTGAACAGATATTAGCAGCTATTATATTCCAAATAGCCCCAAAAAGAAGAAATCAATTACAGCCTTGTGAGGGAACCTGATCAAAGAGGTTTATTTTTAAGATGCTGACTTTATCAGAAACTCTGTTCAGAAGGTAAAGGTACAGCAACTAAAAATCCTGGGGTTTTTTTTCCCCTAATGATCTGATAATGTGAAATACAGAAAGAACTATTTAAACTCTCTCACATCTGTTAAAACACCTTTCATAAAAGGAAAAAATGTAAAATTATACAGAATTTTCTCTCTAATTAACCTTTTAAAAACTGCTAAACCAACACAATATAGGGATTATGGAACACAAACCTCTGTTAATAATTCTATAGCGTAATTTTACAAAATTAGTAGATTAATTTATGATTAAATAGTCTTTGGCTCATACAGGTTGCATCCTTATACCTGACAATTTAACAGACTTAACAATATTGCTTGCCCTATTTCACCTTAATTCAACATGGAGTATGCTGAAGTAAAAACTATTAATTTAAGCAAGTATAAGTGACAGTCTAGGAGAACAAGAGCTGAAAAAAAATCATGGACCTGTTTCACCTCAAACTAATTTTATAGAGGCTCCCCTCCTACTCATCCATTCTCAGCAGGCAGAAACCAAAGAGTATGTCTAAAATATATATCTCACAAAACTGTATGTGCTCTTGAGAAACTCTGAAGCTCGAGAGAGTGGCTTCTGCTGAGAAAGATGATGCTTGAGGTGGAGCAGCTCAAGAGACACATTTATACCTTGGCACTTGGCACTGTAAGCCTCCATCAGGGGAGTTATTTTGACCTGTTCTCTCCCCACCAAAAATTAGCTTGGAGAAACAAGCTCATCTAGTTTGTATTTCTTTGTTACAACTGCAATGAACTCATCTAGTAAAATCTAATACCATGTCACAGGAAAGCTTCTTGGACCAAGTACAACTGCACTTGTTCTTACATAACTGCTTACTAAGACCATTATTGTCCTTGCAAATCAGTCATTTAAGTGAATAATATTTTGTTAAGCACTTTGAACATAAAGATCTGACAACCAGAATATAATTAGAAGAACTACAACAATTTAATGCTATTATAATTTCTTCACAATGACAAGTATCTAAAAGCTAAGGCAAGCCTAGATCTAGATCTCAAATTCCCCAACTCTGAGTTATTTGATGTAAAGCCAACAACAAGAGAACACATTCCAGGTGACAAACAACCCATCTACCTCAGCCGCTCTGTCTCCTGCTTGTACCCCAGCCAAGTCTGATGGACTGTCTTTCGGCAGCTGTGCAATCAGGATCCCCTGGTAACACAAAAGACAGGTTTCAGACCTGACAGAGTTTCTTCCATTGTTCTTAGATGTAAAAAGCAAAAGGGAAGTCATTAATTTTCAGGACTTGTTGTTCTGTTGCCTCTATAAAATTAAAAACTAAATGCCTTAGCACATTAATAAGACCAAAAAAAAAGTCTCCAAGGCTGACACATAAAACAATGAACAAAAGTCAGTAATTGTTTACACTGTGCCATGGGGGACAGACTGGGAAACAAAGATTTATTCAAATGGTAATTCAGTGAGAAGACATGAGAAATACTTCTCTCAAGCCTAGGTAGCTCCTGGGAATGAGCAAATGAGGCAGGAGATGCATGTGGAGTGCCAAGGGAGTGATCCCAAATTAAGGCAGAAAATGGAAATTAGACAACAATGTTTCAGCCATCAGGTTGCCTCTGGAAACTCATTGGTTTACATTGGGTTTTCTCTCCAAAATCATCCCTCCAGAAGCTTCCCCATCAAAAGCTAGTGCCAGCTCCTACTCTGGGAAGTTACCCATGTTTACCCTTGTTAGCTTTATCCCAAAGACAGTAATGTTACATTAAGGACAATCTCAAAAAGAAAACAACAAAACACATCAGTCTATTTCTAATGATCACTAGATAAATTTTGAATAATGAAATGCACCTCATCACTGTCTTTACACGAGGATGAGGCCTTTCCACCAGCAATGCTAATACCAAGACTCCCCATTTGACTGCAAACAGTAATGGTTACCTGGAAAAGAATTACAGTGGGTAAGTAGTCTGATTAATCAAAAACATTGCCTATTAATTACAAGAACATTGAAAAGCTACCTTTCACTCTGAACACCAGCAGACATGCCCCTACAGAGCTCAGCCCAGAGAAAAATGGTGCTACACTTCAACATTGGCACATGCAAGACAAGTCTTTATTCTTCCATAACACCAACAATGCTAGATTTCTCCACGTTTTAGAATCATGTCAAAACCATGTAAGGCTATTTGTAAGGCTGCTGACCAAACCAGTTGCTTCAAAAAACCCACAGATTCAGTAAGTGTTCATGATGGCAACAATGCCAGTGCACAGGAGAAATGAAGAGCAAATATAATTTGATAAATTTATGAAAAACCTTTGCTTTGGAACCTCATCTACAGTCCAATTTGCTTACTCTCAACTCTTTCAAGGATAAGTGAATTTGAGCACTATTACAGTAATTTTCTTTTCTTTTTTTTTTTTTTTAATCAGGCCTTCTGTATATGCAGATTAACTCTGTCAAAAGATTTGACAGTACTCTAACCATTGGCTTAGAAATAAAAATATCAGGAAGATTTTTAAAAAGCAGCATAAACTGTAATCTATCCAATCTATTTTCCTGCAGTTATCAGCAAAAATTTAGTGCAAAATGTTAGATAATTCCTTGAATTTACAGAATTTACAGCCAAGGCCAAATAAAACTAGTTTCAAGTTACAAAGACAGCTTATATTTAAGAATTACTCCCTCCAATTGTTGGTTTTTTAGGTTTTTTTTCTTTAGTACATAACATGCTTGGTAGCAAATAATAATTTGCTAATTGCTAAAACAAAAATCACATTAAATTTAAAGAACACCTTGCCGTAGCATAGTGGAATCAGAATGCAAATTGCGTATCACCTTATCACATTAGGAAAATGCTCTTATTTTCATCAATTTGATTCATCTCTCTAAGTCAATTGAGGCTTGAATAATGCATTATAATTAAGAATATTTTTACACAGCCACATATTCAAAATTTAACAAACGTATGCAGTTACTCTTGCACATGGAACATACTCATCTGAAACTCCTAATTCCTAAAATACCTGATGAAAACCACCCTGCCACATGTTGCTTGGACTTAGCATTATCCATATGCTCAAGACTTCACAAGCCCATGATTGCCACCAGTGCTTTGGTGACAGGTCCCACACAGGAGCCACTTTTGGGCAAGCTGCCTTTCCTGGCACTGCATCCTGTATCTCCTGCCGCCCGGGCAGTCAGCAGAAGAGGCGTGCCCTGTACCCTCCCAAGAGCCAACACAGAAAGCATGTTTCCTCCTCGTGTCCAACAAAGCATGACAAGATGGGATATATCCACTGAGTTTAGATCACAGCTTTTTCATAACTTGCAGCCCAAATTTTGCAGTTCTCACTGGTAAATTTTCACTTGAACATCCCTTTTCACAGGATGGAGGCTTTCTCATGCCATAAGGATAAGACCATGCCACTGCTTCGAAACCATGGACTAAACAAAGGCTTAGCTGACAGCCCACCTGCACATACCCTTGACTTGACCTCACAATACCAAAGCTGGATATATAAAATGAGATGCATGGCTACAAGGAAAGTGGGTTTTGTCAGGGTTTTTTTCAATGGAAAATTCTTTTTCCATATAAGCCAGGGGGAGCAAGGACAACCTTCAGCTTACTCTCTGTGAAAGGTTAAGTCTGATGACATCTACCATGCAACATGCCCCCTTCTCTGCATCTTTTATAAACTGCCTTGCACAAGAAAAGGGCTTACCTCCCTCCAGACACATGGACTTCCCCACAGACACACAGAGCCCCCATCAGCAAGCCCAGCCCACACCACAGTTTAATACCTTCAGTGGGGGCTGCGGCACATCCATCACCCTCAATTCCTCTGGGATCCGGCCACTGTCACTGGGCAAGCTGCCCGCTGTGGAGACAAGTGGCTGCACCTTGGTGTTAGTCCCTTGAAGAGTCTTCCCTTTCATTGCCAACTTGTGCTTTTCCTGAAGCGTTGTTCTGGTATTTCTTTGATCTCTCATGCCACCATTGCTATCAAAAAGGCTGCCAGAAAACTTGGAAATGGGTTCCTGGGGGTTAAAGTTAAAAAAGGTAAATACAGCAACAGCAAGGAGAATACCAATCTGATATAAAGACCCTACCTGTGGCAACCTGCATTTGTTCCTCACTATCACATTGCTGTATGGTAGAATTTGTTTCACTGAAGACAAAATTGTAACTTTACAGCAAACATACAAGTATTTCTTCTACCATTATTTCTCTGGGCATGTTTTGCCCTCCACATTGGGGCTGAAATGGTGGGAACAGGGAGAGCACTGTGATTCACATAGCCTTTCACCAGATCCCCAGGCATGCGCAATGTAATACATGTATACTCAACTAAATCCTGCAATGCCCTGTGAAAAGGACAGAGCATGAAAACAAGACTATTTTGGCCAGCCTCTGGCAGCTCTGTAGCACTGATTCCACTGTCCCAGGGCAAGGAACCACATACATTAGGCAAAGGAAAGAGCTTTCCATACAGAAAATAAAGCATTTCTTCTAGTACCTCAAGGCTCACTTTGGGAGCAGAGGTGTGAGAGGGAAGGCAGGCCTGTATCTTATATCTATGTCTCAAAGACTTTGTTTCAGTGATTGAATTGGCTTTATTCATTTGCAAATGGCAGTGAGTGGAGACCTGCAAACTTAAGTGAGTTAGGAGTCCTCTGGAAGTAGAACCTCAAAGATGAGGCATCCTGAAGCCTCCTTTGAAGCCTGGCTCTAGGCTGCACCTATGAGATGCACTGAGGAATAATTAAAACACATCCACCAATTAAAGCTTCAGACAAGCCTGACAGTGGAATATAACGTTTCCCAGCTATCAGTTATGCTTTGCAAAGGGTTAAATGAAATTCAGACATAATGCCCAAATTCTGTTCATATTTTATGAATGCTTTTATATTTAGCTGATTTTTGCTCCCTACTTTGATGGGTTAATCTTGAATCAGACCTTCATATTGCCCAAATCCTTCTAACTTCTGTTGGCAGTAAAATGATGAAGCCAACACAGAACAACATCTCTGAAAATAAGCCCCATAAGTGTTTTCCTACACTTAGAAGTTTAATACCAGAAATAAAAAGCAGTGGCATTACCTTGAACAGCTACGCAGAAATCTCACTAGACTTTTATTTTTCAATCTGTATCAGTGCTTTCCCACAATCTCTTTTTGGTTGAGATGGAAAAAAAAGCATTGCCAACCCCAGGGAGCGCATACAAGGCATGATTGCTTCCTATTTTCACTTAAGAGGGAATTTGTTTAGCTTTAACTCGCATAAAACATTCATTATCTTTCTTCTCTTGGGAGAGATTCCTCTTTACAGTGCCAGGCTGACTAACCCAGACCCATCAGCAGTGCTGCAGTGCCATGGGTGCCAGGGAAGAAGGCCAGTAGCAAGAGCCAGGACTGGAGGCTGGAGGAAAAAGCACACCAGCAGCACGCACAGGTGCTAGGAAGGAAGCAGAGGTCCTGCAAGAGGAGCAGGAGGCCAAATTTCTCTCTCATTTCCCAGCAGACATCAGAAGGAATTACTGGTGAGCAATGCCCTGAAAGGAAAAGGCTGCAACAATGCAATCACAACCTTTTCCCAGGCTATAACCAGGAAGACAACCAGGCTGCCACACAGGTGAGTGACACGTGGCAGGCACAGGCTAGAGAAACCACAGCATGCAGAGTTTCCCAAATATCAGCATCCTGGAAAAGCACCATTGTAAACCAAACATGCAGTGGAGTAGCACTGCAAACTCACTTTTCTACCATCCAGTCCTAGGGAGACACTGAGCTTCAAGTGCTGCTAACCACCTACTTAGCTGAAAGAGATGGAGGGAGGCTGGTAACTGGGGATATAAGTAGGATTAAAGTAAAAACATACATGTCCCATCATTGCTCAGGTTACTCATCGTATCCTGCAAGTTGAACTGTACTCTTGAGAGTTGGATGGATTCATTGCAGGCAAAGTAAAGGAATAAAACATTGAACATGAATCTGTACTCTGCACAAGCAAGGATATAAGCACTGTAGCCTCCCACAAACCCCAAATGCTCAGCTACCCAGCACTTTGATCAGTTGTAGACTCTTGATGGATACATATTTTCCCTCCTGATTTCAAGGAGACTACCTACATCATCAGGATCCTCGAGTTCCTCTGCTTCTTGCTCAGGACTGCTCCTTCCTTCCCTCCATTTTCCATTAGCAGAGCTGAATTTGTACAGGTTACCCCCATGAAAACTTTCCTTTCCTTTCAGCGAGGCCCAGCGAGAGCCCTGGGAGCTCCAGTTATGGCCACTGTACAGTTTAGGAGACTTGGGAAGCCATTTAATAGAGTCCTGAGGGGAAGATGACAAAAGAAAGAAACAAAAAACAATGAATAGATTTTAAGAAAGTGATTGAAGTATGTAAGTGAAGAAACCGTCTTCCAAGTTCTGCTAGGTATTTTAGTATCTTGTAAATACTGGATTTCCCTTTTTTACCTTGAGAGGTACTTTCAGTCCCTGAGAGACACTTTGCCAGTTAATGGGCAATACTGGTAATAAAAAGAGCAAGCAAAGGATGCTGAAAATAATGGAAGTCTTTAAGGACTTACATGAGCATGGAACCACACCTACCTTCAGCATTGTAAAGAAGAATTAATGATCAACAACAGTCTTCAATAAAGTGTACTATTAAGAAAACAAACAAGAGTACTTAGACCTTTAGTGACCATCTCATTTCATGACCTCAGTTAAGAAAACCTATTACAACACTCCCGTCTTCATTAGTCATTAAATAAAATGTTTCATTTGTTTAACAGTCCCAATAGAAATTACAACACTAAATTGACCTTTCAAGCATTGCTGATTTTCAGACTGATAAAAGTCCATTTATCCCAAAACATCCATTATTTATTTACATTCAAAATACTCTACCTCTGTCACTCATACACAGAAAGTTCATACATAAAAAATTGTGCCAAGGTTGCTTATGTACCTTCTCTGAACTTCAGAAGTCATTTTTCAAAGTAACCTTTATCTTTATTTTAAGCTTTCTTTTAATCTCACCTCTACATTTCCTTACAGTGACACAAATCCAATGGCAGAAGGCAGCCTGATGCCATATAAATAGATACATTAAGGCACATGCTCCAACAAGGCACAGAAATGGAGAACACAAACTAATAAAAAAAATTATCAACAACCTTATGGTGGGGCTATCAGCAGTATATGGTGGCCTTCACATTGTTTAAACAGGTATTTGATCTGGATTTAACAATTCTTTAAGGTCCCCTTTTCCTTTGTAAATGCAGAATCTTTTTGTTCACACACATGCAGATTTCTTGCTGCTTCCAGCTGTATTAGATCTAGTGCTGAAAAAGACAAGGAGGTAGGACAACGCTGTTCGTGCTGGACATACTGATTCATCTTCAGATGCCAAAGGAGCTACCCTTGAGGTTATTAACTTCCTTTCAGTTTTAGGATGGCTGAA
Organism: Scytalopus superciliaris; assembly: GCA_013400415.1. NCBI lineage: Eukaryota > Metazoa > Chordata > Aves > Passeriformes > Rhinocryptidae > Scytalopus > Scytalopus superciliaris. The sequence goes on from VXBX01005335.1 coordinate 971,999, forward strand.
AAGACTAGGAAGTGGACAAGGACAGTATCTCGACATCTTATTGGAAAACATTGTAGACCTTTCTGTGAGACCTGAAAAGATGGTAACCCCAACAAAGGATTATTTCCATTGTACAAGGGAGGCATGATTGGCTTCTGCAGGACATTTGCTGTTAAATCACATTTTGAACTGCACTGACACTCAGTGATATTGCTACTTGCTGATAATAGCCCATATTTCTGGTTATTCTACACCACATTGCTCAGAATGTTAGACCTTATTGTCAGTTTAGTTGATCCATTCAAAAGCAGCACAATCACGAGACTGCAGTAGCTCCTGTTCCCCCTGACGATTCAAAATGCAAGGCAGGATGTCTCCTGGTATTTCTTTACACTTGTCTTGAATAAGGAAACAGAGTACCCTTAAACAGAAACTTCACTTTCCTGAATATTAACTAGGGGAATAGCAATTCTAATCAGACAGGTAAACGGCACAGTAGGTGAAATCATTTGCGATTGGTCTGGTCTGTTTTATTTCAGAATAGCTAATGTGACACCTCCCAGTGTTCAGAGTACTTCCAGAGATAGTTTAAATCTTTGTCAATTTTTAAGCTTATTAGGAAGTCATAAAGCAATTTCACTCTAAAAATAAACATGGGTACAGTGAGCATTTAGCTTCTTCCAAGGAAATGCCTCCATCTGTGTTTGACCCCAGTCCCTAATTCTAAACAGCTTCTCAAATCCAGCCTGCCAAATTCTGAAAGACTAGTAAAAGGCTATTCTCTCAAATAAACAGAGATTTTTAAATAAGCTTACGCTGACAATCACTTCATCATTTTAGGCATACTGCAGTGGCAGCCTGCTGTATGTATGAGCAAGGTGATAAGCACCAGTAGATTTTACATCCCTTGCCCCTCACAGCTCAGCTGGGAACACAGAGCTCCAGGGCATCCTGCTCCCTGTCTTCTCCTATGGCAGGATGCCTTTCCTCATGTTGGCATACACCTGTAAGGAAAATTCGGTACCTGTTTAACAACTTCCGTAACCCAAGAGATTTCAGCCATCAATATTCTTGATCTACAGGACTTTAAAGTAAAATGGAAACAAAAGGACTATTCAGGGGAAGAAATCTTCACTTTTTCACTAGGTCTATACAGGACCGTGGATGGCATTATGTTTATGAAAGTAGTTTCACCATTTGGTTATATCAATGGCAAAGCATGGAACAGAACAACCAGAAATGCCTTTTAGCCTACATTTGCACATGAGTTACATTTTCATGAAATAAAATGGAGAAACAATTTCAGTAAATGCTGCTGCTGGGAGCACTAACACTACTTTGAAAGTAAATCCTCAATTGTTTTTTACAAGTTGATCTTTTGATGAAAGAAAAGGGTGAGGGGGTGGAAATTAGAAGATAGTGAACTTCTAATCCAGAGTATAGTAGCAATACAAGGCAAGGAACAGAGAATTCCAGGGATGCTGTCACTGGACCCACTGGCTGCCAGGGTGTTACTGTGCCCAGCTCTTCACATCCTTCTGGACAAAGCCAAGAGGAGCCAAGGTGATACACAGTGCTGCAAGGTTTTAGCAAGGCCACTCACACACAGTGTGCTTCAAGAGATGGAAAGTACAGGTACAGCTCTGTTTGCTGTGCTCATTCTCATTATATTAGGACCATGCTTTGAGACAAGAGACTACTGGAAAACACCCTAATATTACAGAAGAAAAATAATTCTCCTTACAGAATTTTACAGATTATTGGTCTTCTTACTACCCAGGTAATTTTGGAAGTTCTCTCTTGCGTTTCATATGTGGGGAAGCTAAGACCCAAAAAGATTAGAAACATCATTGTTTTAAGTCATTATTAACAAACACAGAGTGAGATGCACATAAAATTACATTCCCTCAATAACTGGAATAAAACAAAAAAGGCAAATTCAGTATTTATGACTTTAAGCTTCATGGGTATGTGGGCTGTGTAACACTGATTTTTTTAAATGCAGAAGTGTTTGGAGAAAGAAAATATTTATCGGCCTAGCAGTTGTTATGCTCCATGGAAACACATTTTCTTCTCCATTCATTACTAATGATTCTAATTGATTGGCAACAACTCATTTTGCTTCAGTATTTCACCAGCAAGTCAGGTGAGCTCCCCTTTTATCTTCTTCCAACATGTTTTTCATGGTTTAAAAAGCAGCCTCTTCATAACATAAATAATGCTTTGTATCATATCCCTGTATGTTAAAAGGACAAATTGTTCTCATAAAGTACAAGATGTCTCTTCTGATAAGATCTCATTAAGAAATCTGGAGAATGAATTTTCTCCAGGCAACAAAGGTGTGCAAATGCTATATATCAACCAAAATCATTCTGGTGAATGAAAAAAAATCCAAAACACTTTAACAATAAAAGCTAAAGCATGAAAGTCCCCCTGTGACTGAAGTACTGTAATGAAACACTCTGCTTGCAGTCACAGCCTGGTCTCCATTGGCAAGTAAAATCCAGTGCTTTCACTTACAGAACACTTCAGTGGTCATACAGTTGCTACAATTCAACTCAAAACTCCAAACACTCATTCTCACCTATTTTTCTATTTAAAAGATGATTTGCTTAAATAGCCCAATTGTGGGAAAGAAAGTGTCTTTAAAGATGCATTTCTGAGAACATAAACGCTTTTAAATACACCTACACATAACACGTTCTACTAATTGAAAATTATTTCAGACTCATTCCCTTTTTAAGGATAAAAAGGCCGTTTCTAAGAATGCTTTGTAATTTGCATGAAACAAGAATGAAAGCTAACCAAAATGCTGCTGAAACACAGGTATCCTTGAATATGCTTTCACTGTAGGAGAGGCAACAAAGCTGCCTGAAGAGATTATGGAAGCAAGTCTTATACAGGGAAACCTGCCCAGCAGTAAATGTGACTTAATGTCAAACTTAGATGTTCAAGTACTGACTAGCCAGATAAGATTTTTTTAATTTCCTGAAGACACCATTAAAAAAAAAAAAGCTATTCAGACTTGCAGTTTTCTCCCCTTTTGAATGAAAAAAAAGAAGAGTATTATTCCAACATTCTTTTTGTTAGCTAGTTTAGATTTTGTTTTGGTTTTAAGTAGCTTATTGGAAGTCCATTATACCATCAATAAACTACAGAGAAAACTCACTCACATTTATAATCATGTAGCCATATAAGTCATATAACACCCTGTTCAATCTTCCAGAAATATGGGACAATCGTATCTCCTATGAGCTGCTTCAGAATGGTTTAAAGCAGCCCATTTATTTTAGGTTCGAGTAAAACTGGCAAGTTATTGGGAGTGATCACAGAATCAGATTGCTTACACCAGGAGCACATTCCCATAACTTGCCCAAGTTTGCTTCAAAAGAAGATAGTTTTAGTCTGACACACAACTAATTTAACTCTTCAAAGCCCTGTGCCTGCATTACACTGGGAAGGCTTACTGAAAGCCAAGATGCCGATGCTTCAGTGGTATTTGGAAGCTGTGTCCACCTGTGGATTTTGAGCAAAGTTACCTCAGTCAGTACTCGTTGCTAACATTTTGAGCCTGGTTGTTACCACGTCCGCAGAGACTTCAGTCAAGCCAACATTCTCCAGCAACAGATGAGCACATCAGAGAAACAGTGTCAAAGGTTACTGGACATCAGGTGTCCCCTTCCTGATATTAATGCCAAAGGAGATTTGCTAAAACCCTTGTCTGAAACATCAGTGAGGAGCCACAGAATTCTTCTCATGGACAATACTGACGCTGTACTTTCAGAGAGGGTTTCTCCTGCATAAAGCTACTTCTTAAGATCTCAGTGTTAATAGAATAACATCATCTGTGTTAACAGACGCAACAGCCTGAACAAATTACAAATTCAAAAACAGACTGCCATGAACCCTTGCTCCTGAAGTTAGTACACAGTCCAGCTACACTCACTGAGATCCTTCCTCAAAGCTCTCTGCTCTGGCAGAACCCATAACTGACCAGCCTGTTGCCACAAAAACCATGCAAGTGGCAATAAAAGAAATAGTGTGTCCAAAACCCACAAGAAAAAGGAGATAAGATGGCTCCTGCAAAGCAGCTCACAAAGCTGTCCTCAAACCAGGCATGTGCTCTTCCACTTTAGGTGGGGGGGGGGAAATCACATTTCTCATTCAGTTGGTGGAATACCGATTATATTCCTGAGTTGCTTCAGGAGGAAGGGAACACCCAAAACAATTACTTATAGCCAAGACCAGTCAGCTTTTGTCACATTCTCTGATAGCAACCCAAGCACAGAAACACACTTGTGTGTTTGACAGAAACTGAAGATGGGAAACAGTCCTATCAAGTCAATTGCAAACCTGACGTAATTTTATTTTCTGGAGTCAAGGCAAAGAATGGCAGTGAATTCTCCATTAACAAAAGGTCTAGACATTTCTGATAGTTTGCTTCTGTCTCACTGGGAGGCAGACATTTACATTTACCTGGATAGGATCAATTGATAAGAAAAAATTGAAAGAAAAAAAATACACTTTTAAAAAAATGAAATTTCCAGTGTCACTACTCTCCTCTTAGAAGCTGAAATCCTATGCCACCAGTAGCTAATCATCAAAAACCTGTTCACCCAGCACTAGTAAAGCACTAGTGCTAGACAAGAAGCAGGCTGAGCAGGACACAAGCAAGTCACTTGCTGGAAAGGACAGTGTTATGCAAGTTTCCAGTACGCACTTTCCTACAATAAGCCATTTATCAAAAACAGAGAATGTAAGCCAGAAAAATAAATCTTAACACATAAATTACATGGAAGCTGTGGAAAAAGCCTGAAGCAACACAGGAGGGGATGGAAAAATCCACTGCTACACTAACTACACTAACAATTTTAGCACAAGAGTGCCTTTTTCTTTTTCCTGTTTTTTTAAGACTATGGAATTGTGACTTTCAATAAAGAGAACTTGCATATAGTAACTGACAGGTTAATATTAAATCCACTCCACCACTACGGTCAATTGATTTTCCCTGGCTACCTGTTTATAGCTAATAAAACAGGATGCAAATTTTGTCTTTCCTTGCATTAAACTCACCCCACAAAAGACTTCAAAAGCGAAGTAGAAAAGGTTCATAGAGAAAAGTCAGTCATGCTTGCAAGATCAGATTCACTACTCAGGCTCCTCACAGCATCAGTAAAAGAAAAAAGCTAAACAAAGACTAGGAAGGGGGGGCTCGTGCTTTCAAAGACACACACTACATCATCAGAACAAACATAATCAGATTTTCCTAGCTATAAAACACAGTTAAAACTGCCTGGAAGGTTATCAACACTGCTGGGAAGAGAAGTTGTACCTAAACCACTTCATAAAATGGCACACACAAGGAGCAGTCAAGAGATGAGAGGAACTTCTGGGGTCTGGGCTGCTGGAGGTTTGATCAAGTGGAACAACACGCAAGTCACTCTGAACAAGCATAAGGGGGAGAGTCACTTGTCACTGTTTGCACAGTGAGTATCCAAGCATCTTTTCAGCCCTGAAGAAACAAATGACACTTCAACTGCTATTCCACACCACCAGCAGCTGTTGCCATAACTCAAGGATTCACTAATCTGGAAATTACACTTACTGCTAGACTCAAATACTCTACACTCCATTTTATACACTGCTAAACTACCTGCAGTGGGGCAGAATCTCTCATCTCACCCAAAAAGCATAAACAAAAGACATTAACAAGATACAGTGCTACACAGTATTAGGCTAGAAGACTCAAAAATACACTTTCTCTTCTAGCTTCCTCAGATACTGACTGAAAAAACATAATGAAAATCCAGACTCCCATTGCACAGATTCACAAAGTGAAGACAGATGGCAGTGAAAAGCAAGGAACACCAACACTCTTTTGGGGATTGTAGCTGGATGGTCTGATGATGGACTTCAGCTCCTCTAACCTCTCATTAAGCAATTGCTGGATTCTAGTCTGAGCTCAATTTATTTTCTTTTGCAAATGAATGGATGCAAAACCTTCAATAAGCAATTCATACCACCCATCTTTGGCCGAGATGACCACAAGGAGACAATACCAGCCACCCTTGGGTGCAGGAATGTGAAACTGTCCCAAATGAAAGCAACAAGCAAGATTCACACATGCCAGAGAAACTCCAACAAATATTCTTTCCACTATTAACAAAACAAACAAAAACTGACTGCTGAGCAGTTACTTTGCGCCAAAGCAGATGCAGCGAGTAGGGCTTGTCTTCTGGCAGGTTTGTGGGCTGCAGCAGTCTCCTCAAGCCTGCTGGAGTGTATAAAAAGCAGCCACCGAGCAACAAAGCACCTAACACAGAGCTGTGACAAGATTTATGTCTTCTTCTGCCTGCAGCAGAAGTGAGTAGGTGCACAGGGGTAGTTAATTGTTTTCATCTGGTGGCATGTCAGGCAAGGCCCAAATCCAGGCTTTACACATTTATCTTGCTGATGAAGCAGACACTAAAAACAAAACAAATCACAGCTTCCAAATAAAAACCTGGCATCACAGAGTCTTGCTGCCTTTGCCTATTTTAGAACTGTGTTTTTCAGGAACTCTTTTTCATCTCAAATGGGTTTGCTGAGGTTTACTTGAAGTCTGGGTACAGGGTTTCCTACAATTTTAAACTTTTGTCATGTCAATTCCAGTAAGTACTTTAAAAAGAAAATTCTTTCCAGGGTTGGAGTCAGCTGTACCAAAAGCTCATTTTCTTTTTGGTTTTAATAGAGGCTTACCAAGAATAACCAGGAGAACTCTGCCTTGGGAACAGTAAAACTGCACTACACCTGAACTGACCTAATACCTACAAACCTGAAGCACCTCCTGCAAAGAAACTACGTCTTGAAGCTTAAATGAAGAATCCTTGGGATGAGAAACAAAAATTAATGCTTTTTGCCAGGGTAGATTTGAACACACCCAGATGGCTTGCAATACCTACTTGTTCAAAATCAAAAAGAAAACAGTGCTTTTTGTAAAAGCTTCAAATAAAAATTGAAAAAACTAAAGTAAAAAATTTTCACATATTTCAGGTATTAATTCGAACACAAGTCATTATGATTTCCCTGATCTCCTTCTTTCCTATCTTCTCTCAGAGACCCTCATTCAACCAAGGCTTTCTGGAAGAGATGTTCAGCAGGAGAAGGGGTGTGGTTAGCCATTCATGAAGCATCAGGTCTTCCATTTTGTTAAATATGGATTCATTACATCATCTCACACTAAATATGTGAAACCCTTGCTCTGAACTTCGACTGCTCAAGTCCCTGCACCGAATGAGTTGGTTCATGGCACATACAGAGCCCAGAGACAGTAACAGTCTTTATCAGCCTTTTGCAAAACTGTTATTTACCAAATTCAACTCAGTTAATACTTACCCTTATAAACAAACCAGAACCCACAGATTTAATAAGACCTTGAAATCAGCACTGGACCACTGGAAGTGCAACACAGTAACAATGATAGTAAACTCCAGTATTAATTGATACTTTAATTGCTGTTTTAATGATACAATAAATCTACCAAAGCTTTTAAAGAATTTTTTTATTATGGTTTTATATACCTTTCTAAAACCACCAAAGCAGTTTAAAGAATCATGCTTTCTCGTGTAATACATAAATCTAGTTTCATACTGTGCTTCTGAAAGTCTATCGTGCTGTTTTTCAAGTTATTTTACAGATGGCACATTTAAAAAAAAACAATGGAAGCATGAATTTCTAGAGACTGCAATGCAACACGGCATCCAAACCAAGATGTTTCATTACAACTAAGTTAAAGTGTGAGTGCATTATGTAATAAACAATAGCAGTTTGGTCATTTAAATCTTAATTCTGTTTACAACAAAACTAACATTTGTGCTTCACGACCTAAGATCCCATAATATAAACATAAGTTCTCTGCTGTAAAATTCCCAACAAATTGCTGTCTGAAAAGAAAAACATACCTAAAGCTGGACACCAAATCTATTCACTTTCCTCGAGAATTGCTATATTTAAGACTAATATTACATACAAGACAATAAGGCACAATGGGTGGTACAAACAAATGAATACAGTTGTCCATGAAACTTGTTCTCTTCCACAAATACTAAAATATGTACCGCTGAAGATAAATTTTCTCTTAAAAATGAAATACATCATCTTGTTATGAAAGTCCTATACAAAAATTTAAAATTTACACCATCTGAGCTGCCAAAAAAATAAAAAAGTGTATCAATTTCCCACAAAACTATATTTCTCACCAGCACATCCAGCCACCGGGAAGAAGATATCCCAGCACTCTGGAAAAGAAAAGCATTATTTCCCCTGTGTTTAAGACAAAAATATCGTATTTTGCATAAAGTAGTGTATTAAACTTTAAAAAGCCTAGGACTACTAAAATTACAATATTGATTTGGAAATTATTGGTTCACTGCCTGGATGAAATAAGGCACTTTCTTCCAGTGGGCCGCACTTTTCACGTGTATGGAGATGATGAATCAGGCTCTGGTTAAAAACAAAAAGGGGCTCAGTGAGGTCCCAGAAGACAACAGGAACGTTTCAACAGCAGGGGAAGACACAGGAGGTAAAACCTGGAGATGAAACTCTACACGGAAGTGGTCACTCTGTCAATGGCATTATTGACCTCGTTTTTGTTTGAATCCAGTCCTTTAGCAGCATTCATATCATTCCGTAAATTCTCCACTGTCTTTTTCATGTTCTTTAATTCTCCAGGGTGTGGAGTGGCTCGCCTTAGAAGTGTTCTCTAAAAATAAACAGCGCAATAAATGGTTTTGCCTTTGTCTCTTTGCAAAAACAACATACACTTTCAAGGCTTCAGCACTCACATAAAAAATATTAGGTATCACTTTTTTTCTCTTTTATGCCCCCTTTTCCTTTTCAAACTGTGATGCTCTGTGCTGAACATGACTTTCATAGCTGCTTGTTTAAGAAGATAGTGAAAGAGGTTTTAAGAATTGTCTAGGAGCAAATTTTTTCCTCTTTTGGCCTACTGATATGAAAGCCACTCAAGACAAGTAAAATTGCAAGTTATGAAGTGAAGATTCTTTCATAAAAATAGTTGGGGATCTTTTTTTCCCCCAACACCATGCAAGTGATTTAAGATCACATTTCAAACAGAAAACATCCATCTGATTTGGAAGAATTCCACAAGATCTCTTTACAGTGTCAAATACATGTTTGTGTGAAGCTCTCTGTATGTCTTCCAGCCCCACCACAGTTTGGTTCTCTAGTCAGTTGAGAACAAGGATCTCAAAAAGAACAGGGAGTACTTCTCTCCTATCTTAGACACAAGAATGTCTAACATATTGTGCTGAAACCTTTACAAGCAAAACAAAATTTACAAAAACTCCAGTTAGCACCCAGGTCAGAGACCAACAGAACACCACAAATACAATATACGTATAATACACGTATACATGCAATTAACTTTTTAGTGGCATACATGTAAAACTGTGCAGATTACAGCTGAACTGGTGAACCAGAAATGGGTGCTTTGAAAATCTGCCCTTCCTTCTCCCTAGTAAGATCATAAACTTCTTCTTCCCATAAAAACATTCTTGCCTCAAATCAGACTGTAATACCATAACTGAAGGCAGTTCTCTTTATCACCCGAGCCGTCACTACTGTATGGATATTCTCAGGTTAGCACAGTTGTTAAGCAGCAGCATTCCAAACTCACTTATCAGTCAGTCTGAACCACGCTTGTTAAGAGACATCTAATTTCTGCTGCTTTGGAATAAGCCACTACCTTACTTGTTCATTTACTTACTAACTTGAAGTTTTTATAGTCACTTGTTAAACTAAAGCAATCCAGACAGTGCCCTAAAGTATCTCAAGCTGAGATCTAACAAGGACCACCAGCAACTTTTTAGAGCATCAGAGAAGCACACTGAAAATGTGATTGAAGCAGTATTAATCTTTACAAAGAGTTTTAATTGTTAATAAAAGTTAGTAAAACTACAGATCATGTTGCATTTTGATCTTCAGGACATGCAGAGCCCAACTTAATGGAGAGGTCTTATAAGTACAGTGACAGATGTTCCCACATCCTTTGTTTAAGTGAGAAACTAATGAGCAACATTCCTGCTGTTTATGGGCATTATGGTTGTTTCATGGCAAACGGTGGAGTTAAATTAAAAAAAAAAAAAAAAAAGAGAAATAAAGAGAGAGAGCAAGAAAGAGATTGGACATAGAAATTAGAGAGACAAACAATGGCAAAGTTAATGGAGACACATGCCAGAGTGCTGGAATCCTAAATTAGACTCTAAATACTTTGGAGGCAGTAAAGATTCAAAGATGCAGTGAAAGATCCTATCTTCCTTCTGGAAAGAAAGCATCCTGAGCAGACAGAGGAAAACAAAGCAAAACAAAGACTGTCCTGCATCAGAATATGAAAGTTATATTCAAAGCAGAAAATAAAGGCCTTTAAAGTCAACATAAAAAGTTTCAGCAGTCAACATTAATTTCTGCTACAAATATGCACACATAACATGCAATCACAGCTGAAATATTTACAGCAAGGATGCTCAGATATTTTTACACTTTTGCATTAAGGTCACAGTGTCTGCAGGTATCCAAAGGCTTGGAAAACATACCATTTCATTATCCTCTTCATCTTTTTCATCTTCTAAGAAGCGAATTGCGCTGACTCGATTCACTGCCCGCTCGTTCCATGTTTCATCTGACATTTCATTTACCAAACTCTCCAATGCACCACACCGTGGTAGGTTATCTGTTAGAACAGGAAGATGCAACTCAGGATTCACAGCAACATGCATGTGAATCCACACAATCAATACACTATATTGTTAATAACTGCAATAACCAACCAATCACTCAACCAACCCAAGATTTTACAAGTGGCTATTTCTACCATTAATTTTCTGCTATTAAGGACACATACCAAATAGGTCCTGTATAAATGAGGTATTTCTGTACTTGGACTGCTTCAGAGTGCTGATTATATAATTTAATATACTTGTTAGTATGCTTTTCTTGTGGATCAGGGCTTCCACCTGACATCAGCCAGTTCCCTAAATGGCATTCCACAACACAGGATCATCCTTTTAATATTGACAAGCACATACATAACAATCTTAATTCCAAGCCCCCTGCACTTGAAGCCATGAGATTCACCTGGAGAGGAGGAAATCTAATTTCTAGTCGTTATGGCCTTTAGAGAAAGTCAGTCTACCTCAGTTCCTCTTTTTGAACTAGCTTAATTTTCTCTAAATCTAAAGGGGTTAATTCATTTACCTATTTTAATTCTGAAAGGAATTTGTACTCCTAAAATCCAGAAGCTGATATAAACCAGACATTTCTACACTCCTATTGCTTTAATGGTTTCTATTTGCTCCATCCACAAAGGACCGAAACACTGGAATTAAGGCTGGGTACCTACAATACAGATATCTACATTTGAACTTTTCTTCTCAGGTCCCCTTTGTACCCAAGGGAGAAGAATCCACATGATTTTTCTTTTAAAGTCCATTCTTGCCCAAGATAAATTACTTTCCAGTGATTACAGCAGAACTTTAAATATTAACTCAGACGAATCCCCTTCAATGCTCACACACAGCTTTAAAACTCAAGGAGAGAAAACATTCAGAAGTTACTGGAGCAGCAACTTAGCCAACAATGAAAAAGAGTTTATGGCTCCACCTGACCCAGAGGCAAGTTTCAATAAAAAAAGGTAAATGCAACTCATACTGCAATTCTACGCTTGTTAATGAATGTAATAGTTATTGTACAGCAGCTATGCTTGGAAGAAAACTATGTCTTCTGCTTACTATTGGCTATGCAATTTATTTTTCTGTTAAAAAAAAAAAAATAAGGCAGTTATAAAGCCACTAATTTTCACACCATATATATGTATTTAACGTACAGAAATACAGACACCACTACTTGGCCCACTGGCAAGCCTCAGCATAATGATATAAGCCTTTTTCTTCCAGGTATTTTATTTATTGTAGCTGCTATCACTGTACTTTCAGTAACACTTACTGTCAAGTTTTCAAGTCTTCTGAAGACTGATTACAGGGAAAAAAAGTTTAATAGTGAAAATTCAACCAGAACTTTGCTACTTTCCTCATTAGAGCTTATGGATTGTTTACAAACCCTTCTGGAAGAGACAACACAGTAAACAAAGTAATACTTCTAAACATAATGAAAAGCTGACTCTAGGCACTCACCTTGGCAACCAGGCTCAGAAGGCATTTGAGGAAGTAATACACATGTTAAAATTTTTTCTCCTGTTTCAGGGTCTGTGTCAGTCTGAAATGTCAGCAGAGGTTGGGACTGGTTATCAGACAACCACAAAGCCTTCAGCTTTAAGGTAGTCAGTGAGAGGGGAAGATACGTCAGCCTATCAAAAAAGAGAAGTAAAAAAATCAGGGCAATCCCTAGGAGAATTAATAGATGGTCATGAAGTTGACTCAAGTACATATATCACTGAGTTGGAATAAATAGGATTGAAATTAATGTCTCTAATAGAAGGCATTGCAGCAGTCATCAATTCCAACTACTTCATTCCTTAAAAAAAAAAAAAAACCCTGCAGCTTAACTTTATACCATAATCCTCTGTAGCTGTGAGTACCAGTTAGAACTATCTGAGCTTCTCTACTGCAGTACAATGCCCTGGAAGGCAGACAGCTGCTTCTGCTCAGGAACCTTACACATAAACAGTTGTCAGAACAGTAATATCTAAGTGTCTGTGAGACAATTACATTGCATAGATGAAACACCATTTGTTTTTCCTCCCTTTTTTTCCTAATTTAATTTCCTAGTAAGAAATAACTAATTTACTGACTTATGCTTTAATCCACTCATTTTTGCATGTTGATGTCTGAAGCACACTAAGATTCATGAGAAGCTACAAGGTCAAAGTGGCTTTCCTTGTTATTTGCACTGTATCACAAAGGTAAGACACTCAGTATTAGTGTTACTTGGCATTATGGCTGGCAGTTCCAGCTGAAGCTCTACCAATTGCCTAGCTTCTCAATTTTAACTCAGAAATATACAAATCCAGAGGGGCTTTTCTAAAATCTTCTCTCTTCCTCAGGGTCAAAGTAATCCAAAAATCACACTCATGACAACGCACCATTTATGCTACTTTTGGCCAAAGGGGAAGACTACTTTCACAATTTCAACAGTAACACTAACATAAATGTCATAACTGCATTTTATTACTTCATTCTTAGATGTAGTATCTTTTGCTATCAGAAAGAATTAAGCAAATACAGCAAAAGAATGTGAAAACACAAAAATCTCTTGCCTGTTTCCAGCAACATCCAGGACATGAAGTTCGGTGGCTTGTGAAATTTCAGAGGGAATTCGAGATAATCTGTTGTCACGTATAGAAAATACATTAAGACTGCAGCAGCCCCCAACCTGTATCAGAAGAGGAAAAAAATAGTCTGGTTTTGTTGCTGTACGACAGTGTAACAAAGGCATGCAGTACGGGTCATGTAGTATGTCACAGCACATTCAAGTTACAATGCCTGCCAGACACTTCACCCAGAGGTACAGACTGCAAACAAGAGTTAGCTTGAAAGAAGTCTGACCTTAAGCAAGTCTATTGGAGCAGTCCCTTGAACATCTGTAGCTCTGTATCTTTACAAATAGGTTGCATTCTACCTACCTTACAGAGCCCTCCCCATCAGGAAGAAAGCAGTAATCACACAGAGGCTACTCTGTAGACAACACTCACAAAAAAACTACCCTTACCTTCTTCTAGCTCTGTGTTTTACGTTTTCATTCTTTCTTTCCTCATGGTAACTTTAGATACAAACAGTGCAATGGGGCTTGAGGCAAGGCAAAATGCTAAACTCCCAACCTCTGTTGAGTCCACTAAGAGTAATGAAGAGTTCACAAGAAGCAGAAGACTTTGAGCAGAATCTTTGATGCCCTGATTCATTAAAAGCATCTAATTTCAAGATGATTCCCATATGAACTGGCCTTCTTTAATCTATTTTAATCTAATATCCTCTGTCTCTACCCATTTATCCAAATATAAGCATTTGCATTCTTAAGCTAGTTTTCTGGGTGCAAAAGACAGAATTTTTCAGTTTACCCTTAAAATATCTGTATTTTCCTCCAAAAGTAGATGTTTTCAAAAAAATAAATCCTCCACATTTGATTTTAAAAAAAACACATTCCAGCTTTATGTTCCAGAAGGAGCTGCTCCTATCAACAGTGAAATTATTGGCTGTAGCAACTCAAAAGTGGATTCAAGTAACTTTGTTCCTACTCACAAAGGAAACCTACCTTTGTTTGCTTATCATGCAGTTTTCAAAAAGCACTGCTGTTTGTTTGCCTATTCCAAAACTCATCATATGGGGGAAAAAAAGAAATATATATTTCTTCTCTTACTCCAAGTATTAGAGGCAAAATATCCCAATACCTCTGGAAGCTTTCAGGTTAAGTGGACCTAGAATCTAGCTATAGACATCCACTGTGGTGGAAGAGCTTAGTTCAAAAACTGGAGGACGTTTTAGTCACACACATCTAAGGAGGTTCTCCTCTCAAAATAAAGCCAGCATGTTGCTACACAGTGGTCATGAGTCCCCAAATCTGAGCTAAAATTATTCATGTGTTCTTGTTAACTGTCAGTTGTGTCTCTGCAAAATCCACAGTTCAGTCCAAACCCAAGTTTGAGATTACAGACAAATACCACAAAGGATTTTTAACTAGTCAAAGTAAAAATAATGTTGACTTAACCTACACCACATACCAAGGAAAAAGCCATTTTTAAAAGGATGCAACTCTGACTTACAAAATAAAACAAATGGAGCAGTTATACCCCACTCATCTTTCTTCATATCATAAATGCTTTTTAATGGAAGAGAGCAGCAATCAGCTGCTTAAGGCTTCTGATTCACAAGCTATTTACGGCAAAAAGTTACAGCACAACATTCTCTTGAAACGTTTCCCTTAAATCACTGCACTCTTAAAGAATGCAGCTATTTCACAAGATTATCAGCTTTCCTAGCCCTGTGTGTACAACAGAAGCATCAACCTTGTTAGCTATTTTAGCTTGTGAATCAAAGCTCTTGGAAACCAGTGCTCAAATAGTGAGCTAACATTTCTTAGTGCAAGAATTCTGCTCTTCACTTTACAGTGTGTACAGATTCATAAATAATGTGCCTTTACATATTCACAGAATACAGTGCCATTGAAAAAAAATATACATATTCACACACTAAGTGTCTAATTGGTGTTTCTAACATGAGGAACTGTGAAAAGCAAAAAATACAATTAGTGAATGTCGATGAGCTGGCAAGTGATGCCCTATGTGTACACAAAGTGTCCGCTTTTCATGAATGAAGTTTGTGTTATTCAGTCTTGGAGCATGGAGATCCAAATAGTTTAGCCAAACAAACAAAGTAAAGCCATGCAGTCCTGATGAGATCAAAACTTCTATACTTTTGACAATGGAAAAATGCAGCAGTGGAATCAGACAGCCTGAGTCATCATGCATTTAAAGCAGTTTAATGAAAGGTAACAGTAGAACCGTGGACTGAGTAATACTTACAGGGTTATCAATTTACCTGACCCAAAATTTTCCAAGCGGCTAACAATTAAGAAAATACAAGAGATGTTCAATTTATTTTTCTTTATCCATACTGGACAAGAGCATGCCAACAAATGGAGACAGAACATAACATTTTTTTCTACTGCCAAAGAGGGTTACAATTCCTAAATTATTTTAACTTCAGTTAATTTAACTTTGCTCTATCAGTCAACAGGCAGTTTCTCAAAGGTTTTGCTACATTCAGTGGTAGTGAAGACCTTTTATTTCACTAGGGCAGTGGGGTAGGTAAGTCACTGAATTTCTTTTATGAAACTGTTTTTAGAAAATGCAGACAGCATCTAACAAGCAGCATTGGGTGAAATATCATAGAGGGAAAAAAGACAAGCTGACAATTAAAAATAAACTAAATTCTTTGTAGTTTCAAACAAAGACAGCACCCATCCAGCAGTACAGAAAGACAACAGGTCCAGTGTCTGAAAACCTGAACATGAAGCGGTGCCACTGAGGCAAAGTGCACACACTGCATGGCATGCTGCAAGGAAAAGCACTGCTGTGAGCACCATGAAGCAACACAGTCTCAGAACGGGGCGGGTTTGGCTGAGAGTCACTAACTGGGGAAGAGCCATGCTTTCCACTGCTCTGATCACATGCTTACAGCAAACTCTGCCAAACCACCACACAGGCACCAAGGACACAGTTGAGGTTACAAGCCCATGTAACAGCATACAGTTCATTTCGAGCACAGACTTCAATTAATGGGGACAAGCATGTGCTCAGTTCTAGGCACATGCGTAACTGTTCCAAGGACTCGAAGCTTAAAGGAGTCCTCACATTCTTCTGTAGTGAGCAAAACATCAGGAAAAGATCTCAAATGAGTTGTGCATGTTTAAATCATACTCCTGAGACTTAGTTCATTTTAGCAACTTTAATTTAAGGGTTATTCCTTTGTCACATCATATCAACTCCAAAGAACAGTAAGCCTAGATAAAAACCAAAACTAAAACCACAAATGCAAAACCCACACATCAGTCAGGCACAAAATGGTCATTACTATGAAGTCCTAATTTTAAGATCACTGATACTACAAAGTCAGACAAAAACTGTATATTTGCATTCAGATGGAGTTACTTGAGAGGATAACCATCACTAGGACTCCTCTGGGTTCCACACAAAACTTTACCCCTAGAGAAGACCTTTCTGCTCTTTTCTTCTCAGTCTGAGGCTCATCTTTCTAGCAGCTTCCCTATTCTGGAGAAGCAGTAAGACTGGGACATACGTAGACAGCATGTCAGCTTGGCTGCTAAAACTGCCCAACATGTTCTGATCACGGCCAGCATTTAGCACTTCAGTCTCCTGCTTTTTTGACATTCATATACCCACTACCAGTCCATCTTAAACAGTTCTCCAGAACTGCAAGTCTTAACACATCATTTCTCTGCTGGTGTTTCTAATTACTCTTAAGTAGATACCAGCATCTGTTAACTACTCAAAAGCTATGAATCAATTCTCCTGTCCTTTACCAGTTACCATCTTTCACACATGTATAAGCAATGAAAAAAATTACATGACAAATACTATAATGATTATTCTTCAGCATGTGACTAGTTAAAGTCCAGTGACACATCTCTTTTATTCAACTCTCAAAACAGCTGTCAGCATCAAGAATCCTCACTAGGTTAACACAAGCCTGATAAATATAATGGCAATTTAAGCACAGTTCCTCTTCTCTTGTAAAATCTTTTTCAGAGTGTCATATCCAAAACTTTGTTTGGGTTCACAGTAAATAAAGTCCGAATTTTCCTTGGCTTCACATAAAGTATACTAATTCTTTACCTGCAAGCATAGAATACACTTAGACGTGGAAGAAACTGCCCGATTCACTAGTATTAACTATTATTAGTATCTTTGAATCGGCTAAAATAGTCCTCAGCAAACTCACTTCAACACCCCCTCCACCACTGATGAATAGTAGGGGAGGAGGAGCACAGTAAAAGAGCTTCTCTGCCCTCTGACCCAAGACAAGTTTTCCTGCATTTTTCCTTAGTGCCTTTTTCCCCTCGTAGACACGCAAACACATACTTTTACACAAATGAGGGAAGGGACAGTACATCAGAAGTTAAAACCAGAAACAACAAAGCAGTCCCAACTTATTAAAAAAAATAAAATCAAAAAGCACATTCACTGCCAAAAAAAAACCCTGCAGTTTTACCTACTGGAGTAGTAATTCTCACAATACACTCCAGAGCCAGGAAGGACACATTACCAGATCTCTGCAGGTTGTAAGGACTCATTAACAAGAGCATATAAACTGGAAAACATTCCAAGGAGGTTATTTATGCAAGTGCCAAAATCAACACACCAGTTTCACCAGCGTTCTTGTGCCAGGGTGGGATTTCAATGCCAGAGTCACCAGGCAGGTCTTTCAAGTTTAAGGGGGAAAACATTTGTAACTATGAACAGGTTTAGACATTCTCGCTTCGTGCTGGAGTCTGTTTCACCACTCAGTACAGTGAGAGAGGGATCAAGCTGCAAGGCGAGATACTGAAGATGAAATCTGTCAGTGACTCCAGTCCTGGTCACACATTCAGCTGTTCCATGTTTTACTTTTATCTGCACACAATACAGAAGAACCTTTGAACCAGGAAACTTTGAAAGTGTATTTGCATACAGGCTCCTCAATAATCCCAAATCAAGAAATCTTACACAAAAAGACAGAGAATGGTTTTACAAACATGCCTTGAAACAATCTGGCAATGTAATGGTTTTACAGATTTCACCAAAAATCCAATTCTGTTAAACTGCTAACAAAACAAAATC
>VXBX01005335.1:990381-1074364 GCA_013400415.1 Scytalopus superciliaris
CACCCCTTCCCCAAAACACACAAAAAACCCCCATGCCATTACAGAAAAGCTAGAACTCAAAGCCAGAACCAGGCTACATTAGAGCAGGTACATACTTTCTGCTATCCTACCTATAAAAGCTTTTTTTGCCACAGGAATAATTCTCGATGAAAGGACAGAGACACCAGCAAGCAGATACCGTACTGGCTACATGTATTCTCCCATTTTTTGCTACGTGCATGTTACCAGACTGTGTGTCTTTGTCCCTCTCCAACAGAAACCCATAATGGCCTGTCACACACCCATTATCAATAAGGATGAAAACCACAAATGCACAGCTGTTCTAGCACTCTGTAAGGCAGAGGAACCATGAAAGAGGTAAGGAAAACAGCTAAAGGAAAAGGGGAAGATAACTGAGCAAAAATATCTGTGGTGCATACTCTACTTCTGCATCTGACTCTGCTTCTGTGAATGGGGAACCAGTGTATGAGTCTAACATCGACTGACGTGGAAAGGTCTGAGAACTCAATCTGTGCCACACTGTCTCAGGAGACATCTTAAGCAACACACAGCAGGCAGGTGTCGAAAATGGCTGCTGGCAGAAGCTTGTGCCTGGCTTTAAATATTAATTACTTGGGCTAAGGTGAAAATAAACAGAAAAGACAGTATGATTTCTCACTGTCAAGCAGAACCTTCCAACAGACAGAAAAAGGGGGACACATTTTTCAGTTTTCCTTAAGTGATCTACCAATGCATTTTATATTACTTTTTTCCAAGTCAATAATGATGAGAAGGAAAATGGAAATGGAACATTTGAGCCAAGACACCAAATCATTCCTCCCTGCCATCAGAACTGGGATCTCTGCCATTATCAGCACCCTTGAAGCTGCTCCTGCGAATGCTCTACATAACAGCAAACAGTACCTGTGTGCTCCGTTTACACAGAACATTTTTCTTTTAGAGCTATGAAATGTAACTCTTCACTGAATTCCTTTAAATTTTCACCAGAAAACTTGCATTACAGAAATGTTCATGTTTAGTTTAAAGCAAAATGCTACCATTTAAGAAAAATACTGTACAAAGAAACTGCAGCTACAGGAACAGACAAAACATGAGCAGAGAGCAGCAGATTCCTTTGTTTTTGAAACTAGCATTTCAGCACTGTTAGACAGCAGTCTAAACAGGTTGAGGGAAAAGTGTTTTACTGCACCACCTAATCCCAAGGAATTCAGACTGAAACTTGAAAAACTGAAGCCGAAAAGTCTCGTTAGCTACATGGCAGGTTCTGCTATACAAGCATATCAGCAGTATTTTTGTGACAAACCATTGTATCAGTTGTTTTTATTTGTAACATTTCCAGCTCAGAATTCAAATGCACTGATCTAGAGGATGGATATGACCCCTCCAGTTAGAGAAGGACTGACCTCCTTTAAAAATAAATTAAAAAATTAAACCTCCACAGAGTAAAACACAAAATTTTACATTAAATGTAATTTCAAAGTATTTACCCTAACGAGTCAGATGCATTGGTGTGGGTATCTTTAAAGGAAAATTAAAAATTCTATTTCAAAGAAGTGGACAGGGCAACAAGAAGCTCTGCTTCCTGTGTTTCTCTGCCAAGGTCCCTGGGAACCACCCTCTCCCCTTTTTATTTCCTGGACTTCCACAACTCCCCAGCTCACCTCATTCCAGATACTACCTTCAAGTTCCTCAGTATCCTTCTCCGAACACAACAACCCTGTCTTCTTCCTGCTTCTGCTCAGTTGTCCCTCTCCCTCCCTCTCATGTGCTCTAATGTTCTCTTCCCACATCCTCGTTCTTCACCTCACCCTCAGATACGCCCAAGTCCTTCACCGACTCAGCAACACTTCTCATCTCTGAAGCCCATTGCTGGTTTCACATCTCCAGTATCGTGCTCAGTGTTAATCCCTTTATCGTTCTGCACTGAGCTCTCAGTCCCATCATTCCCCCCAGACAGGTTCCATATTCACCCTGCTTTACCTGCTCCTGAAGCCAAGCCCTCTCCTCTCACCTGCTCCTGTCCCTGCTTCTTCCAAGCCACACTACTTGCCCTCATGCACCGTCTCCAATACCATGTACTCCATTAACTAAGGAATGTGCCTCTACATTACATAAGCTATTAATGGTCAAGCTGGAAATTAAGTGTACCAGTAAAACCTTACAAACTCACAGCAATTCTGCTTAAATGCAGAGTAGACATAAAATTGCAAAAGTCTCAAATTCAGATATTTTAGGACACCTGCATAATGTATTAATTTAAAATTCTTTGTATAGACATGGAATTTTCTGCTGAGCACAAGATGAAAACTGTCATCACAAACCAACTCAGAAACATAGTTTTCCAAGGATCGTGCCTCTTGCCAGCGTTCATGCAACCTGTCTGGGTACTCCCTCTGCAATTTTCTGTTCAGAACCAGCAGCACCTCTGCAGAGGAGAGTCTGTCCTGCTAGCGAAGCTGCAGTACTCACACCTTCTCTTCCCTCCCCATGATAAGGTGACTGGCCTGTGGCAGCTCAGACCCAGGGCACTGGAATTGTTGCTGCCATTGCCACAGCTTCCCCTGATCTCTTTCCAGAATTTACAACTGAACTAAAATTGTAAGGCCTTCTTTAGAGCTAGTTTCACAACAGAAACTCTAGACTCATTTCATTCCACCCACTGTTACAACAGACAAGAAGCCCCAGTCATCATTGCTGTGTGATCATAGCTGTAAGACTTGAGGTAGCTTGGTCCCATCAGGTCATCACATTTAAAGGCAAAAGTAGTCCAGAGAGCTTCAAAACTAGAAAGAGTGTCAAAAAGTCTCTGAGCCACTTTTCAGAATATGAAACTTTCCCTTTGATATTGCTCACAAGAGTAAGGTGAGGAAGAGGCTGACAGTACTTTTATACTATATATAGAAGACGCATATTGATGTTTAAATATGCCTCCACCCTACCAGAACTCCAAGTCTTCGTGTAGTGCTGGACCCAACACCCACACTGGGAATTGCCAGTTACAAACTAATTAGATCCAAACCTTCTTGTTCACCTGCAAAGACATTTTGCACTTCCAAGACACCAAACCACCAGAGCTGCTGTTCTTATCTAATGGACAAGTTTCTGGTTGTGATCCATTTGGAAAGAATACCCAGTGCACCAAAGCTGCCTGCTGCTTCTTGTAGGTATTTGAAATCAAGAGTCTTCTGTTTGTACAGTCACATCTGCAGAAAACTTACCTCTTTGGGCAAAGATGTTAATTTGTTTCTATCAGCATTCAAATTGTTCAGCTTCTTTAGTTTTCCAATGCTCTTCGGCAAGGACTGTCAACAAAACCAAAATAATATGTGAACAGAACTGGTAAATACATAGTCAGAAAAAACCTTCTCTCACTTTGAAAATTAATTAATATTCTGATCCACTTTCAAAACCAAAGTGTTGTTAATCCTTGTTATTACTAGACCTTCCAAAGAAGATTCAAAGGTTTATACTGCGTAACAAGTATCTAGGAATGTCAGTTTCTAATACAAATTCACTCATGAAATATCTCTGCACTGAGACAACAGTCACACATCAGCTGTGTACAGAATGCATGTATGCAGAATGTCCATATTATCTAACATAGCTAATTGAAAAGCAATCTTCTAACTTAGGTGCTACAAACTGACTTCTGGAGAGGCATCTTTCCATCAGACTTATGTTCCTAACTCAATCACACCAACCAAAATTAAGAAATGCTCAAACCTAGATCTTTATAGAGATATCTACTCTCCAAGTGTCAGTGCTATGTGAAGACTGTTTCAAAATAATGGAAGGAGACACCTAATGGAAGGAATTCTGAGATTTTAATTGACCATATACTGTATTTAATACCTGGCTGGAGTAGATCAGCAGAGCAAGGAGCAATACATGACAAGCTCTGCAGTGCTCAAGGCACCTATTCAGTTCCAGCAACTGTGATCCAGATAATGCACAGCAAAAAGTGGCAATAATGCAATACAGCACAAACCCCACATTAAAAACACAACAAAGTAAGTGATACCTGCACTCCACATGCTCCAATTCCCTTACTGATCATGAAAGATTCAAGAATGAATATGTAATTGCTTAAGCATTTGAAGGGCGTATTGTTACTACACACAACTTGATCTCCAGCATTCATTGAACAGGTAAGAAATAAGATGCATTTAAAGAAAACTTGCTACTTAGCAATAGCAAGGGTGAGCAACCTAATGAGGTAAGTGATTCAGCACCTAACAGCAGGTCTTATTACCGCCCACCCATGTGAGCAGCCATGGCCATGTTTACCTGCAGTTGGTTTTCTGTGAGAACTAGTTCAGTAAGGCTTTCACAGTCTCCAATTGAATCTGTTAGTTGAATCAGTTTGTTCTGATCAACCTTCAAAATGGAGAGCCTCCGTAATTTTCCTGGACAGAAAGAAAAATGTGGGGTTTTAGTTTAATATCCTCCAATACCTGCTTTAATTACATCAAATTTTACTGCTGCAAAACCTACAGAAATCCTCTAAAACAATGAGGTTTTTTTTCAGATTAAAAAAAAAAGAACTCAAGCACTGCTTCAGTTGGTGCTTGCACTATTTTTGCCAGTTTTAACATCACTGACTTCACATTCAATATAAATATTCATATCCAACATTTAAGCATAATAGAATTGTAATGAAGGTGCAATCTGAATTATATCCCACATAAATATCAAGGATGTGTCTACCCAAAGGCCTATAAAAAAGTGAAAATGATTTGTTTTCCCCTCAATTATACAGTACGTAGCAATAAAGGAGTGTTCAGAAGATCACCTGCACCTACTCAGCCACAAGTGAGAATGGCTTGCACTGAAGTGGCAACCAAAACCCAAACAGGATCATGGTCTCTTTGTCCCGATACAGAACCCAGTTAGTCAGACATGAAATCCAAGTTTATTCTTTAGACTAGATATAAAACTCCTCTGAATGTGGTCTTTCCATGAAGAACAAAATACCATTTCAGCACAGAAAGCACACCTTGTTTTTCTTTGCACCAGAATGGGCAGAGCCCAAGACAGAGAATTCAGCAGACAGCACTAGCTGCTGACACCTCCCTGTCGCCCCTACATGGCACAAAACAGCTGTAATAGGCTGGCATATCAAACTCGCTGATGATGCTAAATCATAAGGAGACACCTGATACACAAAAGGATAACAACCTAAACAGAAACTCAAGGCTTAGCACAGAGAAGTGCAGAGCTCTGCACCAGGGCAGAACAAACCTGTGCACCAGCACAGGCTTGGAAATGAGGGCTGGACAAGAGTCCTGCCGGAAAGGACTGCACACTATGGTGGGCACCAGGCTGAATAGTAACTAGCAGTGAGCAGAAGGCAGCTGTAAACACTAGCTGGACTACATTAGGAGAATTACAGCCAGCAGATCAATGGAAATTGCTATATCCCATCTACTTGCAAATAGTGAAACCACACCTGTAAAATCTTTCTCAGTTTCATGTCATGTCCTGTCTTCCCCTTATTTAAATGACAGGGGTCCAAAAGAAAGCTATCAGGATGGCCAGAGCACATGTTTGCTGAGGCTGAGGGAGCTGGCTTTGTTGACTCCCACTAAGAGGCAGCCAAGGAGGTACCCAGGAACCACCCACAACTACTAGAAGGGCAGTTACAGAGATGACTGACGCAAGCTCTTCTCTGCAGTGTCAGGTGAGACAGCAAAGGCTGCAAATTGGGAGATCCCAGCTGGACATCAGAAGCAGCTTCCTCACTGTGTGGTGGTGCCCAGGGGTGCTGGGGCCCACTCCATTAGGGCTTTAGAAGCTTGGTGAGACATGGCCACAGCAGATCTGATGCACTGGTGCTGATGAGAGCCCTGCGTCAAGGGCTCTGCAGATCCAACAAGCCAACCAGCAATTCGGTGATCACCTGAGCAACTCCCAGCAGTTTCCGCAGAGACCAGCAAGGTTCACTTCTGCCAACAAGCTCTATCTAGCAGGCTCCATGGGCCACTGCATTTAAGAAGGTACAACTCCATTTCTGATGTAGCACAACTGTACTGGCCAGTTCAGGTCATCACAGAGGGCTGCCACAACGCTCTATCAAACACACATTAGCCAGCTGCCGGGCCCACAGGAGTCACCCCACCCCTCCAAGTTTAACTTCTAGAGCAACATTTCTGGTTTTTTAGGCACATATAGCATATGGAGGAAAGGGGAAGGTCTGTCCATTCTTTTCCACATGTTAAATGTTAGATGTGGTTAAACCACATTCATAAGTGCTCCTTACCTTACACCTTTATTCTGGGGCGAAAAAGCAAAAAAAAAAAAATCCTCTCAAGAAGTACACTCTTGCAATGCGACACTTTCCAGAAGTAAAGCTCATGAGCAGTAGAGAAAAAATGCTTTGCCAACTACTTGTCACAACTACAGCATAGATAAAAACATGTACCTTAAAAAAGGCACTATTAATGCTTCAGAAAACATTCTTCAGTTACTGAACCTGTTCTAAGGGGACAGACAGAGAAAGGTTGTAGTTTGAATACTCAAGGGCAAGGAGTAACAGGCTGAAGTGCAAAGTCTTCCACTGGGTTCAGTACAGGATTAATCACATTATCCAACTGAAGATAAATACACATTCCCACTAAAAATTCTGTGGTTTTATAGTTATACTGTCAGTCACTTTTATCAAGTGACCCACAGCATGTTACAAGCTCAAATATTACAGTGTTAAAGGAGTTATGATGGTGACATGGATACAGTGGGAACCAAAAGGACATATTAACGTTTATTTTGTTTGGTAGGTATCAAGTGAAGACTGAAGGAGGATTATGAGGTAGTCATGTAAACAATTAAAATGCAAAATTATGAGAGCTATGCATTTCATACTAAGCAAAAGGAAAAAAAAACAATCTGAAACAAGCTCATCTTTTGCACAAAAGTACTTCAAAAGACTTGAAAACAAACAACTTCCAGTTTACGGTGGATTAACTGGTTCTGTGTGATAGCATTCACCTTGTACTTACCAATGCCATCAGGTAAGACCTGAAGTAAATTCTGAGAAACAAGCAAGTCTGTTAGAGAAGTCAGACCACTAATTTCTTCAGGAAGGCATTCCAATTTATTTTCAGAAACATCCAGACAAAGCAGGTTTTTCAGGTTTCCTACTTCCTGCAATACAAGACAAAAAACTTAAGTCATGCCCAAACACGTAAGAAAGCAATTTGAAAAATGTACCACTGCAGTGAAATTCCACAAAGTAAAACAATCACCTGTATGACCTCTAAATTGGCTATTCTTTGTAACTTCTAAATGAAGAAAAACATACATAATCACACTTTACATACGATAAACCAACCAAGTGATACAGTCACAGTTCCTTATTCTAACTTTTAAGACTGGCTTCAGTAGTCAGACAAGGTATGCTGAGCACACCCAGGCAAGCACCAGCCAAACCTGGAGTTTTCCTCAAGGAGACTGCAAAATTGTTCTTTCAGAAGGGCAGATTATCAACCTCCACATAATTAAATCTACCCCTCCCAACTAACCCTAGGCAAATTAGGATTAGCCTCTCCTGGTTGCTACAGCAGCCTGCCATGACATCTAGGGATTTCATATCTTCACATCTCCCAACTACAACAAATGTAGAAATAGGAACTGGGAGTGTTGCTCTAGCAAGCATATTTGAACTGCCAAGTTATATGGCCACAATCTACAACTATTAATGACTACTTAAGGTTTTTACAATGGTAATCCAATATTTAGACAGATGAATGCCTTTGCCCCTATTAGCTCTCAGAGCATACTCCCATTTACCATGTACACAGACACCCCTGTACACACTTGAGAATAGTTCTCATTTTATTCATCCAAATCACCTTTCAGAGAACAGAACAGCTGGGGCAGGAGTACCCTTTACTTTTACATATATGAAATTTTCAGACAGTAACAGCCTTGATCCTAACTCATAAAGATCAGTTCCTTTACTTTTTAAATGTCTGCCTCGCAAGAGGATCTTTCATTAAACACATACACATACCCTTTATCCTACAAGTTCATCTTTTCAAGACTAAACAAAATACACAATAATGGCCAATTTCAATAAAAACGGCTGCTAAAGTCACACTCAACCTTTTATAAATTATTATTTCTACTTAAAAATTACTAGACCAAGCCAACAAAAACAAAGTCAACTAAGCCCATTAAACTGTAATTGATTTCCAAGGTACACAGATGACAATGAGATCAATACAGTAAATAACAGCAAACTGCAGGAGAAACTGAAGAAAACAGGTTTTGACTGGGCTGTAAAGGAAAAAGGGGAAAAGAACCATCCCACATACTATCACAGTTCTTAAGAAAGGGAATTTAGAGTGCTGTAAGCTTTAAATGCTAGAGCCCCATCCTGTGACTGATATCAAATGGGAGATTTGTCTGAATAAATCAAAATTTCTATTTATGGCAACAGTTCTATTATTGTATTTCTCCCAAACACTGTGCTTGAATGGATGAAGATGACTGCAAAAAGCAAAGAGTCATACTCAAAACTACTAAAACTGAAATTTACATAGATACACAAGTGAGGGTTAGCTGGGATAACTAGTCGCTCCCTGATCATTGGGCAAGAACTGAAAACAGTGGGTGTGTCATCCTAAAAATTGAACTATGTACCTATTAGGAAATATTTGTTTGTCAAAATGCTTAAAAAGAAAATTTCTGACAACATGTAGTATCATGGCCAATCCCTTACTAACTTACTAAGGGAAAACCCTTACACACCCAAAACCAAACCCAGGCAGAGTGAACTGAGAAATCTATTCCATTTTAAAGCACTTCCCTTCAGGTATGAATGAAAAGGTTTTCTTCTAAGAGCATCTTCAAAAGACTATCAGTAGAGCTCATCTTTACCTGAGGTATTTCGGCTAATTGGTTTCCATCCAACCAGAGGTCTTTAAGATTGAAAAGTGCACCAATTGTTTCTGGCTATAACATAAAACATAATAACATTAAGTGTCATAAGAACTTCAAATAAAAAGCAAATGGTCACTCCACAATTACAATATAAGCAAACCAATTCTTACTGCAAGCACTATTTAGAAGTACCTTGATTAAATGTATCAAGGGTGACTAAGCATTTGGGAACTTCATCATACAAATTAATTTCTATAGCTTAACAAATTAACATTCTTTGCCTGGCATTAACTAACAAATTGCATGCGCAGTCCTGATCAACTGCAAATCCAATATTTAATTCAGTCTCTTTACAGGAGATGAGAGATATCTTTTTGGTAGATCAGTCTGCGACAATGTAGAACCCTGCAACTCTCAACAAGTCTGCCTCAGACCTTTTACAAAGATTCCTATTCTCACCCTGAAAATAAGTGAGCTTTCATCTGTGCTCAGCTCATCCAGCTCCTGACAGAAGCCCATGTGTTCATTGTAATGGCAAGCGCAGACAAGAGTTTGTGCCCTTCCACTCCTTTTTATTTCCATAAAAAAAGCTGTGCAGTGTTCTCACTTTCTAGAGATCAGCTGCAGTTTTTTGAGTAAAGTGATATAGTACTGAACAAGAATAGGCAGATACGGGAAGCAGCAGCTCACTGCCAAAATTCATCTGTACGTACAAAAAGACTCTCCCTCCATACATTTGTTTGTCTTCAATTTTGGACAGTCTGCAATCTATTTAATCTAAATCATGCGTAAAACAAGACCAACATGCACTTTCAGTGGCATGTTCTCTTACCAAGTGATAAAGTTCATTGTTTCCTAAATCAAGTTCTTCTAGTCGCTGCAGCTGGGCAAGTGATCTGTGAGATAAGTCCAAGCAAAATCACATTAGATTAAACCAACAGAAACCCTATGTATTTGAATGAGCTCATTTTCCTGAAACCTGAGTTTCACATTACAGTGTACTGTAGGCAGACAGCTATTTTACCAGGCACAGAGTATTTGCATTAATACCTTACTGAAAAAATAATTTGGTTTGTCAGTCTAACTGTATTCCCTTGAAACTTAAAACTTAGTATAGGCTATCAAATCATATTTTTTTAAATTTTAACCGCTAAGTCCCTTGCAGTGGAAAATGCCACACAGTTTAGTACAGTTAGTTAGATTTATTTTTAGGGGAAATTTACAGTTATGCAACTGGATAAAAATTCCCCATAGTCATCACTATGTGACTCAAGAATCAAAAAATCCATTATTTATCTTCTCAACATGATCCATCCATTTCTGAAGTATTTCAGGTTGTATTTGAGACTGTAAACAGAGGGAAGCCTGAAAGGATGTAAAAGAACACACACAGTCACAGAGGGCCACCCTTTTACTTTAAAAACAGGCTGTTGCTTACCTTCCCCAAAGTCCCAGTAGCACAAAAGCCAGCAAGACTTGTCAACCACATTACTGGCAGTCAGAATTTTCCAGGAGCAATTAAACTGTCAATATTTGTGATAGTTTCATTCTGATGCTGCATGGCAAAACTTAACTAGCAATTCTATCTTCTGTTCACTGACATTTAAAGTGTCTTGAGGCTCATAGCTATAAACAGCCACAATCAAGGCACTGGGTAGATTGACAGGAAAAGAGAACCCCAAAGCGACTGGGGAAGGGCTTCTGATTAAAATAGGTTCAATCTTTTACAGTGTCTATTGGATTATCTAAACAAGCAGAATAGGAGTCACCAAAACTTCTGCAAGAAGCAACCAGGTAGTAGTGAAGGAAGGAAATCCTTCACTGGAGAATGAATAGGCTTCTTCTAGGCAGACAAAAAGGATCCTCAAAATGTAAGATATCAAATTCATCTTACAAAGACCACCAATTCCTCTGCCACAATGCAGACAGCACAGTGACATCTAGGCAAGTTTTTTCCCCAAAAATCACAGTGGGTGGAGGCAGACTTCAGACATCAGTAGGCCTAGTTTGCCACTGAGGCTTTAGAAGCCTTGGTAGAAGCCTCCAGGTTTTAGAAGCTTTTGGCTGCTCACCCCCAAACATTGCACACTTATTTAAATGCTATGAAGGTCTAGAGTGGAAATCTCCAACATCTTGTTACCCTACTTTTCACGGTTACGAAATTCCATCATGAGAACAACCTAAACCACCCCTCCCACTGCAGATGCACTCATCCAGTGAGTGCAGGGAATGTTTGCTGCTGCTGTACTTTATACTGAGTATTTTCTGTAGAGCAGAGCCAATCCACGCAGGCTGCAGACTCCTGCTACTAATGAAGGACAGCGAGGAATAATGGATGTCACTGGGTGTTGCTAAAAGGCTGTATCTCATACATGTCAATCAGCACTGAATATATTTTCTAGCTGTCATTCAGTTTCATGTTAGCAGATCTTAAGAATAAGAGCATTTTGTTAACATAATCAAACACATGAAATGGCACTTACTCAGGTAAATATGTCAGCAAATTTTCTCTCAGTTCCAGTGAAGCCAGGTTATAAAGACTGAAAAAAAAAAAAAAAAACAAACACCCACATTTTAATACAATCCTACTTTTCAGAAGAAAAGTGTGTGTTTACACAATTTAAAATAAAATTGCTGCAAACTGATTTTTTGTTGTTTAAATTCAACCACTCCATCATGTGAAAGGCAGAATACAAAGGCTAAGTTTTTGCTTGTTTCTCTGTGATACTTCAACAGATTAAAGTTCGAAAGTAAACAGACAAAACACAGATTTCCATTTGTTAAAAGGTTTGTAGCTGCAAGTTACTGAACAGAGCATACTCATATGAATTGCATTTACTTACTTGCTTTCAGAATCTGGCATGGGCTACCAAAGTTGCAGAGCACCAGGTAAACCCATCACTGTTCTAATGACGGTGTGCTCATTAATGTAAGTGACATTACGCTTCTAAGCGGCTCACTTACTCCATATCCCAGGCTTTCACTCACATCACCATAGCAACATTCAGATTTTTCAGGGGTTTATTTATGACTAAATGGAACACAAGGAGTCAGACATTATCCCAACACTATAATCTGCTCTAATCCTCCACCATCCCAGGGAAAAACAAAAATCAGATATTGTGATTGCAAATAAGGAGTTTTCTACAACAGAGTATGTTCTGTCCTGGTGTTCAGGCAAGAGGGACAGTGGCTAGGCCTGAAACAAAATCTAGATTAAAAGCAAGAATTCCACTAAATTTGAAACACGTTAAATCTAAATGGGTACACCTTAGAAGAAAAAAAAGAACTCCGTGCGTTTAGACCATATAAAATTTAATTTTTTTTCCACCTCAAACAATACAAACATAGTGAATTGCAGGATCATTAGTGAGCCCCAGAAAAAAGCAGTTCAATAAAACTTAAAAGAAATCTTCACACTGGAACTCTCACACAGTTATCTAAGCAGAGAAAAGCAACAGAACTGATGTAATGACTTATTAAAAAGGAATGAAGACTTTTCATGGATTGACTCTGGATGGTGTCTGAAAAATAAATCCTTATTTCAAGCACCTACTTTGTATTGCATTCAGAAAACAGTGACTGTAATCAAAAGTCCTGTGAGATTTCAGTCCCAGCAGCCCTCTCCAGCTTTTAAAATACGCACATTTTACCCAATGTGTTCTGTATTCCTCCAGAAGTACAGTTTAAACATGCCATATAGGTGAAGATACTTTAGAGGAAGACTATTACAAATTCAATTAAAAGTTGAATGTGAATAACTCAGCTACTGCTATGCAAAATCAACAACACAAAGAAGGTAATAAGGAAGCCATTGTTCCCACACCACAAGAGAAAATTCACACGTAAAAATTTTCCCACTATAAAGCACAAGCCAAGATGGGACATGGTATTTGACATCCTCGCAAAAACCAAACAAGTGTAGGGAGAGAGGGAAAGGGTGATGGAGGACTGTTTCTCTCCAAGAGGAAGGTGGGTCTGATCTTACTCAGATTGACACCCACAGACTGCCACTGTATTTTTGTTTACAGGTTTTTTAGAAACCTATTCCAATCTTGCTTTGAATTTTGCACTTTCTCTTCAAGCTAGTATTAGGTGAGGCCCATGACTCATTTTTATCAAGAGAATACAAAAAGGATGCACACACTGACAAGCTGCCTTGTAATCCTGTGTTTACACATCACCCCGCATCTAGTTATCTCCCTCCTTGTAGTTGAAGTGTTGATGAGTAAAATGGGACAATCTCTGAATTTCTTTTCTTACCTGAGACACCACTTTGGCCGTGGCCAAACAGAAATCTTTGTCAGCAAAATCATGTTCAACAGCAAGACCTTGGAAACTACCATCTTAACCAGCCTCATCGTATCATTAAACTGGGGCTGGCCAGTGAACCAGCCCAGGAAATTGATCCTGCTTAAAAAATAACCCAGCGAGGAGAGTAACACAGATCTCTAATCCAACACAGAATAAATCCCCTTACACACCTGGACTGGTTGGAGTGCCACAGAGGTGCAAAGAAGGCAGCTGTGCTGCGGCACAGTGGGGACTCTGTGAGCAGCTTGTCCCTGTGAGCCAAACACAGTCCGTGCCCTGCGGAGACTGACTGTGGCCCATCACATTCCCAGACAGGGTTCTGTTCCCATGGGAGTCAGCTACCTACTGAATTAGGCTTTCAACTCTAATGACACAGCTTTCTGAAGGAGAACTGCTTTATTTTTTCCACGGCTATTCTCACCCACAGCATGTTCACAACCCTAACTCTACCCTGGAACAAAAAAAGACACTGCCCCACACTCCTTTACTCCATCCTTTCTACTTCTTCCAAGGTCTTAAGTCCAAATCCAGTGAAAGCAAACCACAGTAAGCAAAATGATGCTTCCCACCAAGTAATGTAAAATACCAACCAAGTCTTTAAGTTTAAACCATCAAAGCTGCACCATTCAACTGAAATAGTATGTTTAAGGTGGTTCCACCTGATAGAGAGGTCAGAATATATGTGACTCATTATTCTTAAATTTTGACCAGTTAGAGACACAGGTCCCATCAAACCTATGTGCTGCAACTGAAGACATGAAAATGTTAAAGTTATTACATAAATTAGTATCATATAAATGACACACTGATGTATTGAAGTACCCATCTCCAATACATTAAAAAGCAGAGGGGAAAGCCTTGTCCTTAAATTTACCAACAGGTTAACACACTGTATGGTCACGAAGATTTTTCTGGTTTTAAGATATATTAAGAACACAGTTTGAAGTAATTTGCCAGAAAAATCCCACATTACTTGCTATGTTTCAAACATCTTTTCTGATTTAGTAACACTCTCTTCAGAAAGTATAATCCTTCCTCTTCTCAACTACAAATAGTGATTTTGCACAATACACTCAATGAAATAATTTCTTTTTTTTCCTGTACCCTTAATTTCACATGTGCACTGTCAGTCCAGGAGTTCCAAAGTCCCTGAAAGTAACCAATGCAAACCATGCCTTAATGATTTTAGTGTCTTTCTCTAACTCTAATCTTTATCTAGAAGAGAAAAATTTCCCAGGAAGCTACCTGTTTCAATACATAAAACACTAAAGCAACAGCAGTCTAGTCTACTCAGACTAAATACAGTTCCAGCAGCAGTTGTTCACCAACTGCATTTACAAACACAAATACACCATAGAGCACTGCAGGCTGCTCTCCAACAGTCCCTGCTCTCCAAAAAAATCCAACCCAACCCAAAAAAACCCACATAAAATCCCAACAAACAGAAAATACACAAGGAAATGTCATTTCATTCTAATTGTGTTCTAAAGAAGAAAGGAAAAATCCTCCAAAAACCCCCAAAACTCACTGTCATAAGAAATTATTTCACTGAAGCTTGTAAAAAAACATTAATATTGCAATAATTTTCAGTACAAAATCTAGCATTCACACCTCAAACACAGAGCATGTATGTGAAAGTGCTGGGCACAAGGAAACAGCCAAAACAGGCAGAGGATGCAGTTAACTGAAATAATTGTAAGTTTTTCATCTAAGCACTCCAGATGATTTCTGGTGTAAGGGTTGAACCAAGCAGAATTTAAAGGTACAACATGGCTAAAAGTGTCAGTTTCAGTATAAACGAAATATACTTAATCAGTGCTGTACCTACAGTAACTGTGAATATGAGTATTCATCAAGTGACCTACATGAATGAAAAGAATGGGAATTCAATTAATTGACAACAAAACTAATAGTAACAAAGTAGACATAAATTCTGGAACTGTCCTTCCTGAGCATTCCTGTCAGGATTTGACAAATTCACAATCCAACAGTCTATAATAGGGAATACCACAAATACTCTTTCATGTCTGCAGCAGTCTCCTCCAAAATAAAGGTTAGATTAGAATAATCCACTAAGATGAGAAGCAAAACCTGTTGTTCTTTTTCTTACAAAGTAAGTCAGTTTTTCTTTGGATTAATTACAATTGTATTATCAGCTGCAACACGTGCTACGAAACAACCTTATCACAGGCAGATGACTCTAAACAACAGCAATTCACTGCAATAGGCTAAACAACATCACTGAAGTCAGAAAAAAAAAAGAAATAGAAAAAAAGAGTGACAGAGAGAGAGACGTTTCCTAGTTGCTCTGGATGAAATTACATTTTCAATGTGCAGTATATGTTGAGTATACTTTGTATTGTAAAGTTATAAAATACACAACTTAGGTGAGTTTATCTGAGCACTAAGAAATTACAACAGGCAACACTACATATCCCATTTCTATCTCAGTCCCTACAAAAAGACTGGGAGCATCCAAGCCCTTGGCACACATCAGCAAAGGCTTCTGAGAAAAGCACTGGGAAACACGGCAATACATATGCAATCTTCTTGTGAGGAGAAAAAGGAAAGGTTAAAATTACAGAAGTGGAAAGAGAAATGTGGGAAAAGCTAGGAGAAAATGAGGATAGATAACAAAATTAACTAATATAAAACCTAAAGATGTTCAGTCAATTAAAAACTGGACAACAGCCTGTTCTTATTTGAGTAATAAAAGCTACAGTTTTTTACTTATGTCAAGAGCAGCACACAGCTAAGCTTTCCTGAAATCAGGCTTTGGGAAACAAGGAAACAAAGTTGGAAAAGATTAAGATCTAAAGCACCTGCAGAAATCCATGGCCCTGCACCCTTTCCAGCAAGTTTTACAGTTAGGGGAATATAAAATCCCAAATGTAGTTTTTCCTCACATTTTTAAGAGTGCAAAAAGAAAGGAAAGCCAGGACAATGGGCACAAGTCCCCATATTTATACAGAACAAGGGAAAGTCCTGCACTTAAGGATAGCTAAGGTGAGAACACAATACAGATTCTGAATTTGGTCTGCCATTACACTTTTTATGCAGCAGCAGCAATGGCTACAGAACACAGACCGAGGACGCAGCACACAGAAACGAGATGCACTCCACATTCTGACCAGTGCACTGAAGAAGGACTTCAGTTCACCAGGCCAGCACCTGAAGATTACTGGTACTTAGATAACACCTGCCCCTGCATCTCTGTAGGGCACATACACTTTGAAACATCCATCATGACACTACACCAGGGAGGAAGAGAGTCTGAACTAGGCAACTTACTGTCTTTTTTCACGCAGAAAACAAACATGCTGGTTTTTCTATCTATTCAAGGGTCTTCCAAGAGATGAAAAGGTAACTGTGGTACTCTGACAACACCATAAAAAAAATGCATGAAATAGCCATATTTAAATATATTACAGCCCATCAAGATTAAGTTTATAACATTCAGGGGAAAGGCACATGAGGCTTTCCTTAGGGGGTCACTTACAAAGTTTGACAAGCAGAATAGCACTCTAGTAAGAACAATTCTAGTCAGGAAATCTGAAATTAAGGATTATGTTCTTAACACTTAACACAATTTCCTACACAGCTGGGCGAAGTAGACACAAATTACTGAGGGGAAATACTCCTATCTTGGAAGACTGATTTTAAATAGGCACCCAAAAAGTAAACTTGGTAATTTTGTCATCCTGGACTTAAACAGCAAAGGTACTGGAAGCCAGAGAAAGAGCACTGCATAGTCAGTTACTTGAACTGAATTGTTAATGCCATTAATTGGCTTGTAGAAAGCTACAGATCTTCCAGAAGTAAAAACAGGATAAAAAAAAACCACATTAGTATCTTTCAGCCACTAAGTGGAGAAAAGCCTGAACAGATGGCCAGTAGTACAAGTAACATCCAAATTTTAAAAACAGAGTAAATTTCTACAGTTTATTGTGAAGGAATGCCCTAAAAATGTTAGAGTCAGTCCAAGCCGCTAATGAAAACTACCTTTCTACATAAGCTTGGCTTTCAATTTGCTGTAATCAGTTCTACTCTTTCTCTCTCTTTCACACACAGCAACAAGCATGGACCAAAAGAATGGACAGGAACACTGAACTCACTGTGACCTTTAAAAGGCATCATCAAGAAGAAAAGAGACGCATAATTACAGCTCAGCCTGTCCACTTCTGAATGCTTTAACCAACCATTCTCCAATTTGCTTATCAAGATTACTGAAACAGATTGGGGAGGCTAAGCCAATTCACTAGTACAGCAAGATTTCATTTTCAAAGTATCTTCCATTCCACTCATAAAACATCACTCTTCAGCGAATCCAATAAAAATGGAATTATTTCATTTCAAAAAAATATTCCTATATATATGTTAAACATTTTTGCTTGTGTAACATACAGGATGCAATATCTCTTACTTAAAGGCCAGATGGCACTGCATTCACTATTACATTATTAAAGTGCTCCTGAAATAAACTACTGAGTTCCTTAACATTCAGTTTTGCCATTTACCAAACAGCTGTGATTAACACTGAAAGCTCTACCTACTCAAACTCTGCAAATATTACTTGTCATGCTAAATTAAGATAAGCCAGAGTTTTTAGTACTATTCATATCAGCCCAGCCAGACCACCTACATCCAATCCTCCTTCTATATATTTGCAAGATAAGTCTTCCCACCACTTCTGTAGTAGCACATAAGACCATATGTTAATCAGACATTATTATGCTAAACCTGAAAACAGAATTATGTTGTCTTGTTCCACACAATTTTAAGAACATTGTCCATTTTGCGTGATGCTACCAGATGTGTAACCTACACTTGAGATATCCAAGCATGCACTAAGAAAAACACAGTCAAGGACTGGCCCAGGAATCTGTTATCAGGATTAGCATGCCATTCTGATTTGCTTCTGGATATCTGCATTGAGTGTGCCACTCCTGCCTTTGAAGACCTTTTATTCTCCAGCTACTCATTCCAATCAACATTAGAGATTCTGATTCAGAAACTGCTGAAGAAGTCAAAACTTCTAGGATTAAACATATGTATATGTAAACCACCATGCTCAGCGACTAACGTGAAATCTCTGGATATTTGGGGTTCCGTGACTGTTGAAAAGCATGCCTGTAACAAATCTTTCTGCAAAACAATGTTCCTAAGTGCAGCAACATTTGTTCTATTCTTCTCATTATGTTCACTTTCACAATGAAATGCCTATTTCAGCATTCTACCTGCTAGCTGCAAACGTTAAGAGGAAAATTTCTCTGCTTACCTGGTAATTCCCTTTCAGTAGTAAGGTCCACAGATCCATTCAGCCTGCTTGCAGCTTGGGGGTAAACCAGACTCATCAGTCACTGGTATCAGAATATCCTTCCCATCTAAAGAAATTCACCCCTCCCCACATCAAAAATTTCTAAAGCTAAAATAAAGCTATCCTATTTTCTTGCCTCACTGACTGTGCAGTTCTCTTACAAAAAAAAATAAAAGGAGGGGAGGCCATGAGTAATTAGATTTCTATGATCTTTTGTTGAATTCCAGGATTGCAAAATCATGCCCAAGTAGGAGACCATCTGTACATTTTTAGGGGGGAATAAAGACTTCATATGGCAGAGAAAAGCTTTTTTTTGGTCATGTAGGGAACTTTCAAAATACCCTACCTGACAGTCATGAATAATCTCATACTTCAAAGCTTAGCATACAAAAAAAAAAAAAAGTCATCTGGTAATCTTTATCTTTTCCAGGCACAGATAAGACTGCTGAAAAAATGGTGAAAGCTAAAAACTGTGTATTGAGTTGGATGTCTGGTGTGGTGATGGGCAGCAGCTCTTCAATCATAATTTAAAGCCCAGTAGTGAAGCTCTGCCCTTTGCTTCAGCTGTTTAAGAAACTTGTTGTATTTGCTGTCCCCTCAGAATTTTACAGATAACTGTATTTTTCCAATATGCAGTTCATGTTGAAAGGACTGGTTTCTCAGCTAAGGCCCGTTCCTCGTGAAGCACCCTTCTGAGAGTCCCACGCTAGATTAACTATCAGAGACACACATAAAAGGCTTTCTGAAGAAAGCACACGGATCTTGTTCAAGCCTAAGAACCACAAATAAATAAATAAACACACAAAGCTGACAATCACTCTTCTCTTTCTAGACGTTAAGCCATGAGAGCACTATATGGATCTCTAAAATCACAAATCTTTGCTGGTAAGAAGCCAACAACATAGTGGGCTGAAGCCAACACTAGAAAATGACCACACAGGGACTAAGAAGGTGTGGGGACAGACAGATACTAGTTTACTCATGCTACTACTGTAAGGCATGCCCTAGGAAGCCTTACAGAAAAACATCCCAATTTACTCAAATGCTCTTACATACAAATACTCTGATTTTTGAAGTTCAGAAAAAGTCATGCCCTGTGTTTTGGGTGCTACACAAATAAGG
Source organism: Scytalopus superciliaris (assembly GCA_013400415.1). Classification (NCBI taxonomy): domain Eukaryota; kingdom Metazoa; phylum Chordata; class Aves; order Passeriformes; family Rhinocryptidae; genus Scytalopus; species Scytalopus superciliaris. The sequence goes on from VXBX01005335.1 coordinate 1,010,015, forward strand.
AAATACTGAAAAAAATCCTAGAAGCAAGTGGAAATTCCTAAATGTTACCCATGCTGGGAGGAACAGGTTATGCCTGTTTGTTGGGCAGCTCTACAGACACACACAAGCCCTGCAGAATAGGCAAGGAAATTAGACTTATTCTTATTAGCCTGAGAAATGCTGTAAAAGACACCCCTAGCTCACAGCTTAAATGGTGTAACTTGTTTCTCCAAATGGTTCAAAACTAGACAACAGGACAAATCCTGCTCCAAGCTGCACCCACCTAATTATTAGCTTAAGTATCTCGCATGCATAAGCATTCACTGTTTTACTCCAGACACCAACCAAATCATGAGTTAGAAGAACACGAATCACAGAAAACACAAAAAGGAGCAATAGTGATATTAAGACATCTAGTCTGTTATCCATGAGCTTAGAAGAGAAAGGCTTCATCCAGCAAGGAAAAACTGTCAGCACGTATACCAGCACTAGATAAGCAGACTGAAGAGGTCATACAGACTAAGAAAAGTTGACATACCCCGAGCATGGCTACGCATAAGCAAGAGGAAAGGCAAAATATTCAAGTAAGGCCTTGTCTATGTTCTTAAAACATCCAGTTGTGACCCTTAAAGATACTCCTTTCAGAAACACAAAGGAAAAACATAAAAGGTTTATGCTGAAGAATTCTTAATGGCACAGTAAAAATATTAAGAGAACTCTACAGCCACTGACCCGGGACCGGCAAGGCAATTCAATTATCTGCCATTAAGAAGAACTCCATTACTAAACTCTAAAGTGCTGCTCTTTGTAAAATATTTGCCCTTGCTTTTGCTGCTTTCCCCGTTTAAGACAGTAAGGCAAATTTGCATTGCCACGAGAGTGTAAGCAAGTAGCTAAAACAAAAACAAACAAAAATAGAAAACCAAACCAAAAACAAAACAAAACAAACAAAAAAACCCCAACCACCGCTAAGTATATACTGATCACTGTACTATGCAAAGGTGAATTTTTCACATGCTGTATTAGACAGTTTCCTAGAAAGCTCTATAAGACTGAAAGATTTTAGGATGCATTTCTCCAAGTTTCCACATACCCCAGTGGTCAGAAGACCTGCAGCAAGCACATGGACTTCAAAATTTTCCCCAAACAAGCCCAACTGTAGCAGAATAAAACACCAGTTTTCATGCATTCATTATTTGACGAATCTCATACAGGGCACATAGGTCCAGCCTATTCCATCAAATAACACCATGCATTATTATCCAAAGCACACTGAAACTCCAATAAGGCATTTGCAAACACATCCAAACACTTTTAAGAGCTTTACTTAGTCTGTTCAGCCAGAAAAAACACAATTAGCATTTTTTTTCTAATTTCCAGCATTTTTTTTGGTCCCAGCAGATGGAAAAGAACAAAGGAGGGAACAAAGAGTACAAGTAGGCAACCTTTGGAGAAGCTGCAGAGCATTTCACTGCTTTTGCCAAACATAGGATGGTTGGCTGCACCATCAAATTCACTTGCAATAAACGATGAAAATTTTGTGAACTAAAAAAGGAAAGTTGCACTTGCTGATAGCCAGATTGAAAAAAAATAAATCTCTAACTTATAGATCTAATGCTAAAAATTCAGTAAAATTAACCCTCAGAAATAATCCATAAGGACTTCAGGTTGCAGCTTGACTTCACTACAAACAAGACCTCTCAATAATTTCCAGTTGGAACCAGACAGGATCTCTTTCTCTCTGTCTGTTAACATTCCTCAACAGACTTCAGGAACAGTTAACGTTTTGGTTGGACACCCCATGAGTCTCCCTCATGCTACATTAACATTCTTCTGAGCACGACAGCATCCATCCTCAGTCCCGGCTTACCGCTGACTTTCCACCTGCCAGATTCCCATCTACCATGAATACCCGATGAGACAAAAATAAGAGCCCCGTACATTTGTCTCTGTGTCTTTAAGCATAAACCTGATAATAGAAATTTCTACTAATGAGATTAAAGTGTTTTTGTCAAAATACAATATTAATATTCTAGACAGCTAATGTGGGAGCACTTCCCAGATCAAAGCAGACCTGTCAGACTTGAATAAAAGTCTGTCTCTCCAGAAGACCTCACTACAACCATCAGGAAAAGGAGATGGGTCTTCCTTGACGCAAGTGATGATCCCAGGTTTTTAGCTTCAGTATCGGGAATCAGGTACTGATCTTGAGGAAGGATGGTTCTGCAACAGCTCATATAGGGCTGAAATAGTATCACAGCATTTCCATTAACTGCTTAGGACCAGTATGAGGCAAATTTTCACCTTTTTTTCCTGCATGATTCAACATACTGACATCTCTACAAATGTCTGGTATCTTCATTTTAACCAAAGCTGTTGGCAGTCATTTGCTCCAGAACAGAGGTTATCACCATTCCACTACCAAGCAAGCAAGAAGCCAGAGCCATCAGTCAGTGAGCTCTCAAGGAAGCCAGCAACCTTCCTCTAGCTACTGTCTGCAAAGCAGCAGTCCACCTCATGCTTTGGCAATCATTTCAGCTTGTCATGTTTCTTGTGATTATTTTCAGAATTGGGCAGGATCCCAAATTTTTGGCCTTCATTTACAGTAACTGCAAAGTCTGAACAGGCCTGTTTTTAGCTGCCAGTGCTGAAAAAGCTTCAGAACAAGTTTTGTGAACTTTTACAGAAAAGGAAGAATGTCACAAAAGTCCCCGCCCATGCAATTTTTAGGTAAGACTTTCCCCAAGTCACTGGGTGCACATTAGCTGTACCTGTTAGTGCTTGCGGAAGGTTTCAAAAGACATTTTCCACTTCTCTTGCTGCTGGCATGGTGCCAGCTGACAGCTTTCATATCCATGGGAAGTGGCTGGTCTGAACTTGACTACATTGCAAGAGCTCTTATTATCCTTTCAAGAAGGCTCCTCCGCTTAGAAACAGCTGGATTTTACTGAACCAACAACAAACCAGTGCAATGGGTAATAGACCTGTGCAGCTGTTTGCCAGGGGAGAATACTAATGATGTCTACATATGCTCAAGGAGAAACTGGACAAGTACATTGAAGAGAGATTCATTATGGGCTATCAGACAAACCAGAATCTAAAGCTCAGGAAATCCTCTGAACCAGAAACAGTCAGAGGATGGAAAGAGGAGTCATCAAACACACTTTTCTTCTTAATCATCACTAGGCATCTACTTACTGCAACTGCAGAAGGAAGCTGGGGTAGATGAGCCTTTGAGATGAACCAGCAATGTCATTCTCATGTATTCAAGTAAGACTACATGGAATTTCTTCTTCTTCTTCAAACTGGAAGAGATGCCCTTCTCTTCACTCAGGGGAAAAAGATTTTCCTTCTGAAAGTGTGGATGTTCATTTCAGACAACAGGAGACATATAAATACTGTTCACTTCACTTTCCATGTGTCTCCACTTTGGAAGTCCGTCCTTGCAACCCTGCCCTACTTTTCAGAGTTAACAAACTTTGGAAATTATAAAATTTCATCTTTAAGAGGTGTTCCTTGCATCTCCACAGCTCCCACTAGAGTGTTTTTTTCAGAATCAGACTGCTCCCATAGCTAGTTATGAACCTTCTGATTTCCGTCCTGATCCCAGCCGGCTTTTACCCATCTGTTCTTGTGCCAACAATTACCTAGTTTTGAGCTAAGCTGCCAACCATCTGACATGTTCACAATAATGGATCAATGGTCTACGACAACGCAGGAAAGCAAAGGTCAGACCTATATCACAAGACACCTAATTAATTTTGCACCTAAAATTCCAAGTTACTCTAAGTCTCTAAAGATAAAAGATTTGAACCATACACATACATGCTGTAGATTGCGCAGTAGCCTGCTAATGTCAAGTGAAAATGCCAAAGGGTTTCTTGAAACAGATCCCTTGGACTTAAAAGAATAAATAACGGCAGACCTGTAAACAATTCTATAGGTGTATTATATACAATTACGCAAGTCATTAATACAAGTATAACAATAACAAGAAAATAAATTAAGAGAGTAAGAAAGTATAAACAACTTACTTTCCAATATTTTCAGGTAGTGCTTGCAGAGAGATGTCATTTACTGAAAGACATGTTAGATTCTGCAATTCAGGAAAGCTTTCAGGCAACCTATGGAAATATTAATTCAAATCAAGGACTTCCAGCAGAAGTATTCTTGTTTATGTGAACAAGAGTTTATTTAGCAAATACACAGAAAGGGAGACATTCCCAGACTCAGCATGACTCTCAGAAAATTCTAAGGATCATAATAAGAAAAAAACTCCGTGATTTAGTGACTCTGAAGTTTATTGTGTGTCAAAGAACAGGTAATACACCTGTCTCCTAGCCCCTTTTTTTCCCTGTCCCCAATTTGCAACTTCAAAAAGCTGTAAGTCTTGAAACATTTTACCATTTTCACAAAACTAAAAAGAAAATCAAGGTTATTAAAGAAACCAAAATTTTTTACTATTCTTTTCCTGTATCACCAAATGTTAAAATAATTAAAATTTATTTTTATTCATGCTTCCATTACATATATGCTTACAGCATGACCCTTTTGTACTAGCTACTAGGCTGCTTTTTGAAGAAACAGTCTCTTCATTATGAAGACAATGTTCTGCTGTTGCAGCATTCCACATTTACTGGTTCACAACACAACAGTATGTAATCTCTCCCTTCTTACACTATAAAATGCAATCATATGCAAAACACTCCCAAAGTTACTAAAGTCTTTAGGTCCATCACTCAGCTGGTCTCCTAACAGGCTTGGCTCGCCCTTCCTTTCATATGCTGGATTTCTGTGCCACTCACTGGCAGCCCAGTTGCACTAAGCAGCTCAGGGTGCAGTTGCACAGGAGACAGGACTGGGTGAAAGGGCCAATGAGGTAAAGCAGCAGAATTCCGTGGCCCAGCCATCCAATTTCTGCTCAATCCCCAGAGCATGCAAGCCAAGCTCAAGCTGCAGCATTTTGTTTGGTTCCTGCTCTCCCCATCACTCAGCTCAAGGCACAGGATATGACCTGCAGGCAACTACCCAAAGGTAAATACAGGCAAATACGGCTCTGTGTGATGGGGATGGGGAGAAGGAAAAGGCAAATTACAATGTGAGGGGGATGCTTTTCATGTGTTCAACTCCATTCTGCACTGCTTGTAATTTTTGGGACCTTATTACCAGAACATACTCAGTATCTTCAAAATGTGAGCTCCACTGGAACTATTCACTACCATTTAGACTCTAACAGGTTTAAAAGTGGAGTTAAATGGTTTGATTATCTTTTGCTCAGCCCTGAAGTCGACAGGTAGTTGGACTCAATGATCACTGTAGGTCCCTTCCAACTGGAACTATTCTATCTCTAGCATGCAGTGGACTTCCAGTCTAAACTATAATAAATGCACTTGCTTTTAATTAATATAAACATGAAATCATCTGAAAACAGCTGGGAACACGGTCATCCAGCCATTTCTAATGCTTCAGTTTCCACAATGATTTAAGTTTGACAATGAGGCAACATAAACTGTATTAGTGGGAAGATCTCCAACTTGGACTTAAAGGAAATAAGGACAAGAATTAATGGCTAAAAAAAGTTCCAGAATATTACACAGTAAAGGAAATAACTACTAGACTTTCCCACTCTATCTTGGCAAATCAGTGACAAAACATACATGCTGTTACATAGGTAAAACTGAAATTCTGGATCTCATCACAGAACTACCCAGCAACCGTATGTAAACAGTTTCTGGTATCTGTGCTTTCTAACTCAGTAAACTGCTTGGAGTGATGTTTTCCAGAACATGCATACACTTTGAAGCCACTTTATCAAGAATTTTTAAAATTCTCAACGAAGTGTTAGAAGATCTACTCCAACACCACTGAAAAACTCTTTTGTGAATTCCAGAAAGCTATAGTTGTGCATTTTAGGAAAACACATTACTTGGGCCTCAAGCCTTATCAAAATGAAGAAAGATCACTAGAACACTACTACAGACAGTTTTTATTTCAATACCATGAGGTGCAGTTCTGAGCTTTATACACTGCACACTGATGCCTGGAAAAAAGCTGTTCAGTGACCCTCACCACTTGCATATCTAAACATCAGTTCAGCCTCAGTTTGCTTTGCCGGATTTTTGTGGTATTATTATCCTCACTGTATAAATAGGCTACAGAGCCACAGGGATTAAGATCACAAGTGTCCCTTTAATGCTCAGAGATGTGAATTTCCAGAGAACTCAGGAAGCACTATGGGTGATATTCAAAGCGCAGTTCTCAAGAATCTAAGCTGCACACAAGTGGGAGAAGCTGTCTTGCAAAACCACTGGAGCAGCTTAAGCTATTACAGACACTCTCCTGTTTCTCAGCACTCCAGCAGACCAGCCAGCCAGCCAGCCCTGCAAGTATTCCTAGCCATCTCACTGCAAAGCAAAGCAGGTCAGTGAGCACCCACTGTGAACACTCTGGCTTATGTGACTTGCTCAGCATTACAAAGGAGCTCTGTGGCAGTGACTGGTTTAGGAAATAGTTCTCCAAAGAGTATTCAAATGCTTTAACTAACAGACCAGCTATTCCCTGCCATCCCCAAAACTCCTCTTCTATACTAAAAGTGCACATAACCTCCAAACCTCAGTTCATCAGAACACAGACTGGCAGCAGACATAGCAGCCACCAACATACACAGTGCATTTCTGCCTCATGTTACTGCACGTCACTGTGTCCCAATTGATGGGAGAGTGATGAAATGCTAGTCCAAGCTTTAATCATTAGCAAAAGCCATTATCTGCAGCAGCTGATCTACAGTCTATTCCAAATCGTCAGGCACCTGGGTCTGTGCCAGTGCATTTCACTAGCCATTGCTTTCTCTCTCCCAAGTATGAGGATGGTTTTCCCATGCATTTAAGAAAAGGAATGAAAATTATAAGCAATCAGATTTACATTTTTCCTGGACAGCTAACAAATTTCATGCCCTCCCAAGAAAGATGCACATTGCTTTTTACATATGAACTTTTGCTGCATTCCTTGCCAGAAACAAACACTCTTGGCAAGATCACATAGAGAGCCAAGATCACAATTTTTTAAGGGCTTATTTAAAACTGTCATTGTTACAGCAAGATTGCAATTCTAGTATGTCAAGTACTGAGAAGAAGGTGGAAGTTACCTAGTAAGTGGATTCCCACTGAAATCTGCTACCTGTAATGCTCTGCAGAATGAGATGCTTTCTGGTATTTCAGGAATATCTGCAGAAGAAAAAAAAGAATAGAAAAAAAATTGTCAGCAATTGTACTGTATCTGTACTGAAATTATTGCTTCATTACATTGAGTAACTTGCTACTACTGCAAGGAGTTATCTTGGTATCTCTCAAGACATTTCAACACGCAAGACTCCTCCATGTCCAAGTACATAACTGTGGAAGCAGAGACATTTTGTGCTTTTTCACATCCCACTTTCCCCTCCTTCTCCATGCTCATCTTCCTACTACTCACCTGTCCTTGGACTGATGTTTATCAGACTCTGCCCATCAAAACAAAAATCAGACAACCTATGTCCCAGGACTGTCCTAAAGAGCCAATTATAATCTGAACCTCTTATGATTTGATCAACACATTCTGTAATGTAGAAACAAGGTACATGGGGAGTCAAAACAAGTGAAAGAAGAAGAGAACGTGCAAGTCTCTCCACCTGCAATATACACTCATGGAGCAGAACCAGTCTCTCTCACACTAAAGCCAGATAATTTGAAAATATTATTCAAACTTCTGGGGCACAAGTGCTAGCACACTATTTCACATTGCAAGAAAGTAAACAGAGATAGTTTTACAGGAAAACAGATTTTTTTTTTCCCAAATAACTTCAATATAACATGTTTACCTACTGAAGTCAGGTAAGTCTTAAAAATAAGACTGTCTTCTGGCTCTCTTACAGCAAACTATCTCCACAAATATGCTATGAGTCTTCTGATCAAGTCCTTGTTTACTGCCATTGTCATCCAGCAAAACTGAAACAATTACTGTTGGTTTCCTTGAATCTCAACATGAACCCTTATGATTCATTTTGAAAATAATTCAAAAAAGAAAAGAGGCAAACCTTAAAGTAAAAGTTAGATTTCTGTTTCCAAATATTTTGCTATTTTCATTTTTACTACAGAGCAATATGTCTACTCCATCTCCTCTTCCTGCTATTCCCATCACAAAGAAATGTTTGGAAAATGCCTTCACAGATTCACCTCATGCAAGTGGTACCACTGCCCTCAACAGCCATGTATGATCTAAATACATTGAAAAAAATTTGGAAATTAGGTCTCTTCCTACCTGAGTAACTCAGAATTTACTACCTATGTATTTTGTTCCATTTTCTCCCCAAAAGAGGTGTGATGGAGAAAGAAGTATAGGAGGGGGGAAAAGTACCTGCTCATCAGGTTCATGTCTTGCCAGGTAATCTGAGCAAATGCATCTATTCTGAATGATGCCCAGCTCAGAACCCAATCACAGAATGGCTTAGACTGAAAGGGATCATCCAGTTCCAAACCCCTGCCAAGGGCAGGAACAGCTTTCACTAGACCAGGTCACTCAAAGCCCCATCCAACCTGGCCTTGAACACTTCCATGGATGTATCCACAACAAGGGTTATAGTGAATGGGGTGACATCAGACTGGTGACCTGTCACTAGTGGGGTTCACAGGGCTCCATCTTGGGCCCTGAGCTCTTCAGCATCTTCATAAAGGACTTGGACACAGGACTGGAAGGGATACTGAGCAAGTTTGCAGATGACACAAAACTGGGAGGAGCTGTTGACTCCTTTGAAGGCAGGGGGGCCCTGCAGAGAGACCTTGACAAACCAGAAGACTGAGAAATCACCAATCATATGAAGTTCAACAAGGAGAAGTGCTGGATTCTGCACCTGGGATGGGACAATCCCGGTTCTACAGACAGCCTGGGGAATGAGATGCTGGAAAGCAGTGCCACAGAAAGGGATATGCAGGTGCTGGTGGGCAATAAGTTGACTATGAGTCAGCAGTGCCCTGGCAGCCAGGAGGGCCAACCGTGTCCTGGGGGGCATCAGGCAAAGCATCACCAGCCAAGGGAGGGAGGGGATTGTCCTGCTCTGCTCTGCACTGGGATGGCCTCACCTTGAATATTGTGTGCAGTTTTGGGCATCACAATGTAAGAAAGATATTAAGCTCTTAGAGAGTGTCCAAAGTAGGGCAGCGAAGATGGTGAAGAGCCTGAGGAGAAGCTGTGTGAGGACCAGCTGAGGGTGCTTGGTCTGCTCAGCCTGGAGAAGAGGAGACTGAGGGGAGACCTCACTGCAGTTACAACTTCCCTGTGAGGGGAAGAGGAAGGGCAGGCACTGATCTCTTCTCTGTGGTGACCAGTGACAGGAGCTGAGGGCATGGCCTGAAGTTGTGTCAGGGGAGGTTTAGTTTGGATATTAGAAAAAGGTTCTTCACCCAGAGGGTGGTTGGGCACTGGAACAGCTCCCCAGGGCAGTGGTCACAGCACCAACCCTGACGGAGTTCAAGAAGAATGTTGATGATACTTTTGGACATTTGATGTGACTCTTGGGGATGGTTCTGTGCATGGCCAGGAGTTGGACTCAATCCTTGTCGGTCCCTTCCAACTCATCATGTATGATCCTGTGAAGTATTTGAAGGGACGGTGTCAAGAGGATGGAGCCAGGCTCTTCTCTATGGTGCCAAGCAGTGGGACAAGAAGGGCAGAAACTGATGCACAGGAAGTTCCACCTGAAGATGAGGAAGAACTCCTTTACTGTGCAAGTGACCGAGAACTGGAGCAGATTGCCCAGAGAGGCTGTAGAGTCTCTCTCACTGGAGATATTCAAGAACCATCTGGACACAATCCTGTGCAATGTGAGCAGGGAGACAGGATCAGATGACTCACTGTGGTCCCTTTCAACCTTCCCCACTCTCTGATTCTGTGCAGTGCATTTTTCCTTCCTCCATGAATACCTTCACTATTCCTTTTTTGTCCTCCACCTATCTGGACACAGGATGGACAAAAATTCAGTGCAACTCTCTGAAGTGAGGATCAGTATACATTTATACATTCAATGCATTCAACACGGTTGAAATACAGCTCATCTTAATTGCAAGGCATGTTAAAAAGATTTCTCAGGCAAAACACAACCAAGTTATGAGCAGATACTTTATCACTACATGTGAAGACTAGGGTAACATTGAGCTGAATAAATTAATTCATAAGGAGAAAAGAGAGCAGCATTTGAGTGTATGACAAAAAAAATGGAGTGATAATTATAGCAGAGAAAATAATGGTACATATATAATAAAAGTTTGACCTAATCAACTGGAATGCAGCAGAGGATATTAAATATATAAAGAAGCCCTTTTATCTCTTGCCGGATTAAGAGGTTTTCACCATTAGTGTTGACTGCTCAGTTTTATTACAGACATTAACACGTAAGTCTCTGTCAATAACAACAACAGTAAGGTCGAATACTTTTCTTGCCACTGCTGGATAACCAGCTCAAATCCTACTTAAATATCTAGGATTCTTCTAATGCTACACTCTGACGAATGCTCTGCATTTACACCATGCCCCAGATGTTCTGGCATACAGATTGTGCAGCATTGCTAATAATAAAGCCATAAACCAAGTATAAGCCCTGTGACATGTGACAGTACAAATACACTGGCAGCAAAAAAGTTGTGGCAGCAGAAGTGGATGAAAATCAAGCTTGGCAGTCATGTATACAAGAGGGCATGTATCCCCCTCTCCATTCAATACACCTCTTCAGATGTTTACTGTTACGGTTTGCACACAAATTTGCTAATGATTTAGCAAGTCCTGTAGAAGTAACTTTAGAACCAAGTTTGACATTAGGGAATACTGTATTCTCTGGATGAGAAAGTTACTTCTAAAAATCCTTTCTTTTTGATGCCAATACTTTCTGGGGTTTTTTTAAAGAGTTTTACAACAGCTACATCACTCAATCCCCCTTCCCCCACTTTCCTTCCTCCAGCAGCTGGAAGGGCTGGGGGTAAAAGATAATCTGATATTTAAACTGATAAAATCTTTCATACAGCACAATTTTACAGCATTTTATACTGAATTTCAAGAACTGATAATATTTCATTTACCCACAGCCTACACAGCCAGCATGCTTTACACATTATGCAATAGTGAACACAATTTCCAATACCTGATCAATATCATGACAGAAATGGTCAGGAAAGTCCTGTGATGCAACAGGGCTACCAGACCAGAACTACTCTAGCTCAAAATAAAAAGTATTTTTGCAAAAGCTTTGCTGAAGTCTCAGACATGAGGGATGCACCACATTCCTGAGGGAGACCTTACAATGCTCAAGAGTCTTTCAGGAAGCAACTACTGGATGTAGTCATATTTTCCAGCTATGAAGGCAACACAGAGCACTCTGCTTTAGGAAGGCTGGAGCTGGCACACTGCATACACCCCAGCAAAAGTCAACCAAATAGTCCTGATCTAGATGGTTATAGTGGAAAGCCCACCAACAAGTATACACAACACAGGCAAAGCAGCTTTAACTGCTTAGTGACTAGTAATTAAGCAGTTCATTGGTTTACACCCAGAGAAGTGCATTCTAAACTCAAAGACTGTGAATCCATGTGGCATTATACCTCAAGAGAGATAACCAGCAGCAAACCAGATCTCATCCATCCAATTCAATACTCAGAAGATTTTTCCCCCCTCACATATCCCCCTCCCTCCTCACATACATAATATACACTATCCACTATAGTATTTACACACACATACACAGAAGGTCCATTGAAGCATTAAGCACTGATTGAGGAGCCTAAAGGCTCTTTTCTCACTCCCACTGAACTTGTTCTGTGCCACCCATTCAGAGGGGTCTCTGAGAAGCCTGCCCTCTGCTTTCCAGCCCTGCTCTCCACCTCCTCCACCTTCCAAACATGGGAGGAAGGAAACTGCCCACTTAGTCAAATGCCTTTCAAGTAGGAATTTGTGCTGCAAATATTTGCTTGTCTTTGTGAAGGGCTCTCCAGCTGGAAAGCCCAGCTGAGCAGGCTGTTGTCTCACAGACACCACCACTGTATCTCTCTACTCTCCCAAACGCAGCCAAGAGCAGCTCCCAGAGGGTCTGATTCTGCAGGGGGAAGGGATGGAGGAACGTTACTCATCCTCTCCCTCCATTTCCACATTGAGATCATGACATACACCCTGATCAGACAAGTTTCCGTTTTTTGTAAACTCAGGCTTTGTAGCCCTGAAGACCAAAGTAACCAACCTCTTTAGATCAAGCGCTACAATTTCTGGGGCACAATGCGACAGGAGTCACGGGATTCTTGCAAAGTCTATTGAGATTAAGTGGCTCTGGAATAGGTTGTAACATTTCCCTCTTCAAACTCTGAAGCTGAGGATATACAAAATACAAGAGATACACCTCTTTTAAGACCTGTCTTTAAAGCATTAAGGAAAATTCACCAACAGGTTCAGGTTGGGTTTTCTCAAGTAAATCCCTTGCTGCATAATTAACAAGAAACTGAAGAGACGTCTCATTTCTCCTCCTCACTGCTTCTGGGTACATCCCTTTTCCAAAAGATGAGAGCAGAATGGAAAAAAATCCTCACAAAACAGCATTTCATGGATACATAGATACGAGGTGTGTTACCTGAAAGAAAATCGTGCATGGACATAAAAACAAGCCAGTTTTTGAATAGACAGCATATTGAATTACCATTCAACAGACTGCCCTTCTCAGCTGCAGGAAGCAGTAGTACCAGAGGATAAGGAGCTGGAAACTGGAAACAGGAGCTACAAAAAAGGGGGAGAGGGAGAGGAGGGAGCTCAAAGATCAGATCACAAGGAAACAATAGTTCCAGGTGAATTAAATTGAAGAGCTCAAGTTTGGCAACAAATTTAGGTCTTCTATCTTTTTACTTATACATGCCAACAGAGAGTTAAACAAAGCTTGGAGACATTTTTGTGCAGATTTTCACCTTGTACCTCAAAGATAAGAGAAATTAAATACTTTTAGTCTGAGAAGGAAGGTGGGAAAAAACATAAAACCAAGTACTCTACCTGTGAAGCTGCAGATGACAGAAAGACTATTAAGTGTTTTAGCAGCAAAGTTTCAGATTTATTGGATTAATTCTTCAGTAACTTCATCATCATGGCATCTTATGTCCTCAACAAAATAGAAACCAAAACCCAAGCAATGGTGTGAATACAAGAACTAACACCACCATACAAAACACAATAGTCTCTGGTGGCATATGCCATGACTTTCAGATGTACACAACAAAGGTTCCAGCAAGTGCATTCACAGAATGCTTTCTTGTACCAGATAAGACATGTCTGTGAAGGAGTAAGAGAGCAATTCTTGTTTGTCCGTAAGTGCTCACAGGACACAAACCAGTTCAGAAGGCAAATAAGCAACATCCATCAGTTGCATATGTTAACTAAAGAGATGTCAACTATACTGCCTCCCAGCTCAACCTGATGACTTGGGTTTTTCTTCTTGTCCACTGAGCAAGAAAGCATCAATTCTCATTTACTTCTCAGCACTCTGGGTTTTGCTGTTTGCCACCAGACCTGTACCAGCATGTTCACATCAGGGCATCTGGTGAGAGGCAGAGAAAAAGAAGATTTCACAGAGGAGGTCTCTGGTCAGATGCTGTGGAAGTGCAGCAGAGGTGGACAGCCAGATCACAAGCAAGAGCTCAGAGCAACAGCAGCAGCTTGCCAGGCGAGAGAGCAGAGCTTATATGAGGCCCCAGGACAAGATCAGAAGACTTAATAGCATTTCTCCCTAATTAACTTACATCCTCACTGTAAAATAGCTGGGTCACCGGAACTGAAATGAGTGTTCCAGCCTCTCCTCTGTCAGAATTTCTAGTTTGAAAAAACATTGGTTATCCTGCTTTCAGTGCAGGAGAGGAAAAGGGGAACACTCACTTTGTGGGCAGAAGGGAAGGAATCCTACAGTACAGATGACAGGAATGCCTTTGAGAGCAGACAGCCGAATTAAAAAGGGAAAGCATTGGTGTGCACATACTGATACAAACAAGTGAGCTGAAGTCTGAGAGAGCAAAGCAAAGATTCCACGTTGCTCTTCAGCAGGATGCACTGATGGATGCTCTGCAGGAAAGCTGCTGCCTGCTCACCTGGCCCTCTAAGGAAGCTCTAAATGACTTCTTGAGTAATTTGTACCTATCACACAATACACAATGAATGTGGTGTCCTGAGGATAACAAACATCTCTAAAGAGACTTTTAAGTAGGTTGTAAAGGAGCTAAAAATAATAAACACTTCAAATAAAAAGCAGTAATACCAAACTGTCTGTAACTGAAAGCAGAACAGTTAAATACCCTTGCTGTGGAGTTCTTAAAGTACCCTGACAGCTGAAGACAAAACAAAATACAAGTTTCTAAATTTGCAACTGTGATCCATTTTGGAAGCAAGGAAAACACAAACACAGGGCTCATGGAGTACATGGGACACTGGTCTTCTAAAGACTGACTTCCAAACTCTCGGACCCTGCTCAGACCTTACACAGCAGTAGCTTTCTCCTTATACAGTGCTGTGGCTATTAGCATGCTTCTGAGGAACCATCTCTACTGTTCAGTTAATAGTAAAGTAGCATATTTATCTTCTATTACATCTGTAACTATTTTCATATAAATGACAGCATATGTGCCATAATATGGCAATTGTGTGGAAAGATGATTTTAGAATGAGGATATCCTGATGTCACAAGACTTGTGTCCAGTACCACCACACTATCAATACAGTCATAAGCTCCATTTAACCAGGAATGGGTAGCAACTAACATATCACGTAGCCAGAATCCATCTCTGTGATAGGTATGAAATATACACTGTACACATTAAATAAACGGTATTATTCTTATTGGATATCACAGTAAAGAGCCAGGTTGAGATTTTGGTATCAAGCATCATGCAGAGGTCAAATGTGGCTTAACAAGATCTGCCCCCACACAGATCTCCTCAGTAGATGCCACAGCAAAGTCATCACTCCTCAGTTCACAAAGCAAAGCTGAGAGAGCTGAGTCAGCACACAGAACCAGCATAACCCACCTACCAAGACCATAAAAACTTGTTTCATTCTCCCACTGCACACACACTTGCATCCTTTCCACAGTTTCGAGACTCGGGGCTTAGACACAACACCAAACTGCAAGGTTACACAGCACTTCCACAGAAGGACAACTTGAGTGCCCTTACCTGCTGCCAGCTGGAGAGTCACCGCAGACAGGTAATGCAAATCCACCAGCACAGAGCAACTACAGCGATACCATGGGCTTGGCTTGCATGACCAGGTCCTTGGTAGGCACATTCAATGGAAGCAACAGTAGCAGCAGAAAAGCCTACCATACAGCAACTTAAAGGTAGACAAAGAAGTGCAAGAGGCTCATCTACATAAGCAAGGGGGTTAGCCTGCATCCAAGAAGGGGGTGGACAGCAGGACAGTTCAAATGGCACTCCTGCAGCTGGGAACTGTAGAAAAGCCACTGCAGTGCCTAATACCCAACATCCACTGCCCAGTGTAAAAGCTCGCAGTGACTTCTTCTTACACTAAAAGAGCAGAATGAAACAAGCTACTGACTCTCTGTCAAAAGCTGTGAGAGGTATATGACATTAAAAACAAAAACCCAGGCTTCCACAGCACACCTGTTAATGTGTGTAAGATAGAAACTTCTTTCAAATAAGAATACTACAGTTAAATTAACACCTTCAGGTCATTTTACAGAGCACGCAATATCATGACAAAAACAAATCATTGAAATCTGGAGGATTTAATATTTGTCAAAGGCAAACAAAACCCCTCATCTTGGAGAAGAGGGATACTAAAAAGGAATGCCCTACCTCTGCAAGAACATAGCATACATACATTGTATACATAATCTCAAATATCAGCATGCATTAAATTAACTATAGAAACTTTATGCATTGCCCCTCCTGTCTAGAAGAAGCTACAGAACAAGAAAAGCCATTAACATTTTAATAAATCTCGGATGGCAGGGCCCTAAGCTCTAAGCATTTGGCCTCCAGGGGTTGTGCAAGAAGAAAAGGGGGGATGGAATCACTGAAAGAAAACTGTGGGGGATGAGAAGCATGGGTAGCAGCTTGCCACAACTCTCAGGGATCTGAAGCACACTGCATGCACTTTGGGAGAGGGGAGAGCTTAATGAAGTGCCACACGAGGCACAAAAGGAAAACTACAGAAATTCGAGCACCTTTCTACCTTTGGAGTAGAAGGAAGTTGGAAGACTGCATCTTCTGAATTACAGGGTCTTTCAAGACTTGCCCCAAGAGAGTGTGCAAGTGCTGTGGGAAAACGAATAGCACACAGGCACTTCTGACTGTGCTTAAAGCAGAATCTCTCCCCCTGTCACGCAGAGGAAAGACTTGCACTGAAGCTCAATGCAAAGCACTGGAGCCCTATCCAAACTTCAGGGACATCAGCCAAGGGTGCTTCATTGGCCCAATTCTAAAATTCACCTGTGATGTGAGAATCCAGGAAAAGATTTACCAAGCTTTGGGAGTCTGAGGGAAACAGCAGTAGTTTCAGACACACAGCAGTAGAGCATCTATCTCAGAAGATTCCTCAGGGAATACTTCAAATCTCAGACATGCTTTGCCAGCAACTCAAAAGCTCAGGCATTTGCTGTTGAAATCCTACAAGTCTGTTTTCTTTAGCCTTAGAAGTAGTACATCAGCTTTTTGAACAACTTAATACCACGAGGCAAAGATAAACTGGATTGCCAAATAACCTTCAAAGTGTTTGCCATCACTGTGTTGCTTTCTTAGCAGAGCTTCCCTGCCCTCTTATATTCGAATCCTAGATTCATCCATTCAACCTTTGCTCAAATAACAGCCTCAGCCAGGCTAGAAAAGTACGGTGGGAATGCTTCCTAGGAAAATCTGCATGAACACATGGCCTTGCAAAGGAATAAGAAATAGCACCAACATGCAAATAATCCAGGAAAAGTCTAAGACCATATGGCTCCTAGTCTTCCCAAAATCCTTTTCCTTCTGCACCACTGAGGCTATCCTTACTCTTCCCAGACTTCTCTCACATTCACCCAAGATCACAGGGAGCATCAAGTTTACATCTACTGAAGACTTTTTAGTTTTATTTCTTAGAAGGATTTTTGTAGTTCTAGATTGACTTATTAACCAAAAAAACTGCTTAAGGGATTAATTATGTAGCATATTTTCAACATATACTAGCATGCCTCAGGCATTTTAAAACACTTGAGAATCTAAGAAAGACACATTTAAGAGCTTCCTGCTGACCTTTCCTGAGGGCCTACGAACTGGGGCTGCTTACACAGCACGTAACGCTGCATGGCACAGACACCCAGAGCTACCTCTAAAGAGGGATCCTTCTTGGAGGGGTTGATCCCACCTCGATATGCAGCACCTCACCGCTCAGGAAACACAGCTGGCCACTGCAGCCTGGAAGCACACCCAGGTCCAGCCATACGACATACCCACCATCGTGTGAGGCTTTGAAGATCATACACTGACCAAAGGGTTAGAAAGTAGGAGAAAGGAATATATTACCATTTTATTATGAGGGAAATGGAAGTACTCTGTTTTTCAAAACCTTTTCCTCCTGTGATGAGAGGTTAAAACAGAAAAAGCTGTTCCCGTACACAGTACATAAAATGAATTTATATTTGCGCTTTTAAGCTCTTAAGGAAACAGACTGGCCAAAACTGAAAGCAACTAGTGCACTCAACCAGACAGCCAGAACAACAAAAAACACAGAACAATGATCTCTTATTTCCCAAGTACAGATGTCACCATCACACTTTCCTATTCATGTAGCATACTGAATTTTGAAAAGTAGGGCATTTTTTCTCTGTCTGAAAGGAATACAAAGAGTTCCTTTTTTTTTTCCCCCCCTAAGTACCCTTGGGTAGTTAGAAAAACAAAACCTGATGGAATACACACCCCCGAACAGGACAAACATGTGGCACACTGAGAATCTAACATACTGAAAGGTGAGTTCAAAACACAAAGCTAAAAAATTAAAATACTGTAAATCTCAAAAAGCTTATGTGAGATTTCCCCCTACAGCATTCCAGATGGTGTGTGTTTTGCCTTTAAATATGGAGAACTGTGACACAACCATAAAATGACCAAACAGAAGAAAGGAGTATTAGTTATCTTCTGCCACAGCCCCCCCAGCAACACGTCATATGGTGCATTTTTCATTTGAAGAGTCAAGCCATGCAGTAACTGTGACATGATTAAGCAGAGGGAAGCAGTATCAGCCACCTTCTGCAATGAACCGCACAGAAGACAAAGTAATGCAGTAAAATGGGCAATTAACACTGAGCCTTCGATACAGGAAAGCAACTGCTCCCTGCCACCTGCATTACTCCAACCCATCACTGGAGAAAATACTTCCCTGTGCAGTAACTTCTAATGACACACACACACATCTACCCAACCATAAATGTTCACACCATCTGTTCTCGTTACAGTTGAGTTCTCAAGCCAACTTCGAAGTCAGGCTGACAAGAGTTCACATGGCTCTGATCCACCAGCTCTTTTGCAGCTAGTTATTCATTTGTGAAGAGAATTACTAAGCCAACAGAGGGTTTCTTTTTGTATAAGGTCTGTCACAGACAGCACCCAACTCAGTCAAACTCAGTAGTCAAAATACTGCATCAATTAATACTCATATATTTCTAAAATGTTTTAACTAATCTGTCTCTTGTCTCTCAGATGTGGCTTTTTCCCCCAGTTTTCTTCTCTTAAAAGGTTTTGTAAATGTGCATACAATCATATGGTTCACAGAAATTTTTCAGCGATTGCCTGGAGACTCATTACGCTTCATCAATTATATTATCAGATAAAGATGGAATTAAAAGCGCCGAACAAATAAAGGAAACATGTTACAGGCCACTGAATATTCTTCAGTCACAAAGGGTCAATGTGAAGTTAAACTGGAAAGAAAAAAAAGGCTCCCCGTTCCACTATTTATTTTCTTGAATATTCAGTTACATCCCTCATTTATTTACAAGGTTATGCAACCTCGATTGCTCTCACCCCTTCCATCACAGCTCAGAGACCATTTTGTGCATATGCACTGCCTGTAAGGAGGCAAATATAGCTGACAGTTGCTCTAATTTGGTAACACAGATTCACTGTTTCTAGATCACTGGGTCATAAGGCTGCTTAAAGGTGACCCACCAGCCCCTGAACTTCCTGTAGCACTGAAAAGTTCACCAGGCCATAGGAAAAAAAAGTTTTCACTCCATGACAATGCAGGACAATGACAATACTAACGGCAAATGTTACAAGCAAATGATAAACCCATGCAGTTTCCAACAACACATTTTAAAAGACAGTTTCTCCCAGTATTCTTTTCTGAATTTATCTCTGTTGATGACAAACTGATTCTTTTTCCAAAAGTACAATTAGAATACCAGCACTCTACCCTAGATAGAGAGGAAAGCAGAGATAAAGAACCGGACTTCTAACCCATAGGCAGGCCTTTTTTAAAAGACAAAGACAGAAAGCAGCTTTTTTTTTTTTCCCCTAGGCATTTCAGAATGCTTGGGACAAGAAATCAGCATTGTGACAGATATACATATAAAAATAGGATGTAAAGCATTTTTTAAGTTGGAAAACAAAGCAGGCTCTCAGAAAGGCAGAACTACAGTCAAGTGTTATTCTACTACTGTATCTCCACCCCCAGCTCTCCTCTGCTCTTTCGCTCCTCCCCAGGTAGGAGGGGGCAAATCTATGAATTACACAAAAAAGTGTTCTGCAGGACACAGACAGCAACTTCTGAGACAGAAAAACCCTGCTAACCCAGTTTTCTAGACCACGTCATAGGACAGTATAGAATCAAACAAATGAACATTGGAGCTTACCATTTCGAGACAAATCAAGTTCCACCAGCTGCATGAAATTTGCTATTTCTGGAGGGAGTCGCTGGATTTCATTATCACTAAGTCCAAGTTTCCGTAACTTCACAAGCTGGAAGAAAGGCTGAAGGAAAGAAGAAATTATATGTCAGAAAATATTCACATAACTCACATATAAGCATCATAAAAGATAAGGTAAGCCGCTTTCAAAACATGAGCTAATTAAAGTTATCGCTTGATATTAGCTATGCGGATCTCATTCAGACCTGTATTAGAATGAACAGAATGAACCTGTGTTTTACCTAAAATGAAAACTTACATTAAAAAAATCTGTAAAGCTTCCTATTAAAGATCACTGCAGATAGACACTAGCAAAATCCAGAGTGCCTGCTTCAAAATCATTAATGGGGTGCGGTTAGCCAGCAGAGTAATCAAAAGCATCCTAATTATACACCAGGGCTCATTAGGAAGTTAATGCAGAGGGACACTTCTAAAGAACAATCCAGAAAACCGACAAAGAGAGGCTGACAAGGTCTTCTTCACCGGAGAGCACCAAAACCAACTAGGTTACAGAGCCAGCCTCCCTCAGGAAGACTTTCTTTCCAGCCTCATACACTCTCTGCTCCACGGCCCAGTTTCAGAAGGACTAATGAAAGTTGGGCAGGATACGCACAATTTCAGGTCCTTCCTTGCTTGAGGAAAAACCCAGCCCAGCCCTGTCTCTACAGCGAGGCCATGAGCACACAATGCTGACAGGATGCTAACTTTCCCTGACCCCCAGCTAAGGGCTCAGGGGGTCTGGCAGCCCCAAGACAGAACAACAATCAAAGGAAACTGGCCAGGCTGAAAGTCAGGTCAACCCCAGGCACGGGGGGCAGCTGATTATTGAAAAGACAAAAATGGTCATTAAAACCTATTGGCCTCCCTGGGAAAGTTGTGGAGCTCTTATTGAAGCTTTCCTCTATTCCAGGCAGACTTTCAAAAGAGAGTGACTGCAGGGAGCAGGGAGTGAAGATTTGTGCAGAATTAGATTGCCGTTACATACAAGTCTTGATCAAAACTGAACAGACTACTGAAATTTTGAGTGAGTTTTGTGCCCCCAGAGCACACAGGGATTTTTACCCAGAAGTCAGAACCTGTGCATCTCACCCACTCGAGGCATATGTTGCATGCCTGTGTCCCCATGGTTTTGCCCCGAAGGGTAACTGGAAGACGCTAGTAAGTCTGGGCTATTTGTTTACATTTAATCACCTGCAATCCCTTCCTGGAAATTAGCACCTCTTTAATTAGCTTTTCTTTTATTAAGGTGCTGAAGTGTGTGCTCTAAGTATCATTCAGTTGTAACAGACTGACACAAAAAAGGGCAGTAAGACAGAAACCTTACTAGGACACAAGGTAAAAGCAGAGTGCCATGAATCTACTACAGTGCGGGTTTTCAGTCTTAGTTTGAGTGTCTTGTGGTCAAGATCATAAATCAGGTTTTTAAGTGCATTTTGTACTTCAGCACTAATCTTTCAATATACACTGTGGCTCCTTTTCACAGAAAAATAGTACGTAACTGAAACTAATATGTTTTCCCTCAAAAACATGGGTTCCTTTCAGGGCGTAAAAAGGATAGAGCTTTAAAAAGTTTATAAACACTCAGCAGTAAAAGATGCACCAGACCTGAATGTGAAATTTCAAAGGCATTTTTGAGTCAGAACAGCACTCCACCACCACCCCCATTAAAAGTGTTTGATAACACAGTTGAAATTGTAAGAGGAAGATAAAAAACATTTACAATTCCATGTTTCTAGCTCCTTAAAAACATATATTCCAATTAAAATAGCCAAAAATCCTTGTTAATCTTTCATTGTCCTCAAAAGATCCGTGACGGCATTTCCATGTCATTACCATTCTTATCTTTAAACAAATGTAGCCCTTTTGCTAAATATTTATTAATATGACTAAATCAAAAATCCATCAGAAGCTTAAAAAAGCACTTTAAGACACTTTTGTGAAAACATAGCAGGAGCACACTCCAAAGAAGAGATCCAATCTGTCCTAACACTCCAAAATAAATACTTGTCAAAAGTGTGTTCCTCAAGCCAGTATGTAGCTGTTAAACTGTGTGACAGTTATAAATATTGATGTTTTACTACAAATCCTCTCCTAAACAACAGTGG
This sequence comes from Scytalopus superciliaris, assembly GCA_013400415.1. Lineage (NCBI taxonomy): Eukaryota > Metazoa > Chordata > Aves > Passeriformes > Rhinocryptidae > Scytalopus > Scytalopus superciliaris. The sequence continues at coordinate 1,032,038 of VXBX01005335.1, forward strand.
TCCCTGCCAGAGATATTCAATGGCAAGTGAGTAAAGACAAAAGGAGTATGTTTAAAAGACAGAATGGTCATCAAAACTCTATTAAGAGCTGGTCATCCCTAGGAAGGTTTGAGGGCCCTCACAGCACCATGTGTCGATGCTGTATAATATATTCATTAAATTTGCAGAACACATTTGCAACAAGCAATATTACACAATATTTAAAAGCATTCCTATTTCTTTAACTACCTAAAAGAAAAATTACCAGAGAGTTTTATTTTCAGCTCGCATAACAATTTTTAATGAATTACACCATTTCCCAGATAAACTCAAAAACTGCAGTTACATGAGTGGCATTTCTTCGAATTTTTCATTTGTATTTTTCTTTTAAACTACAGCACTCCATAACTCTTGCATGTTTAGTGTGTCCTACTCGCATTTCAGTAACTATTCTTCCTTGATCTAAAGCACATCACTGGTGCTCTGAAGCACTGCTGGTGAGGCAAGCACATCCTTTTGGCCATATATATTTTACCTTTCAAAAAGACCACAGGGAACAAAGGGAAATAAAACCTCATTGAGAAGAGTTCAACAAATGCAAACATGTATATGTGTTTGTGTGTGTGTGTATATAAATACCTGCAATTTCTTAAATATGCACCAGCCAGAAACATGTTCCTAATTTGATGTATCTGACACAGTTCTGCCTGCATTTGAAAAGCTCTTAGACAATCCAAAGAGCAATGGGGTTGTTGGCCAGAGCAGCACATCCACCCAGCATGCTCTAATAGCAGGTTTTGATTGCAGACCCAACGTCTCTACAAGTATCTTGGCAACACTTTTAATGCTGCTTAGTTTAGCCAGCCTAATTAATAGGGCTTCAATGAGACAAATAATTCCGTGAGCATAAGCACTGAAGAAGCCTACAACTTGCTATTTAGTGACAATTCCCAGCCCTCAATGGAAGCTTTTCCTGCTATCAAAGAACTTACAGAGATTTCTATTATATGGATTTTCTAAGAACATACATCTTGAACAGATCCCTTCTCTCCATGGAAAATTAACCAAATCTCTCTCACCTGGTCATATATTTAAAGAAAAAAAATAATTCTGACAAAATTGGGTTGATGTCAACCAAAGGAAGGAAAAAAAACTGAGATATGTGCATGACTCACTGAAAAGCATAAACAGACAGTGTGATCCCGCAGTCTTCGTTTTTGTATCTTTTTTTTTAAGAATACCACTACAACTGATATTCAGTTCTAGAAAATAAAGAAGTTAAGATAATTAAGCAAAAATAGCAGGACTGATAAGTATTTTCCCCTGCAGAAGTGGCCAAAACAATGTATCTGTGGGTTTCTTTCAATGGCTCGCTCCGCAACAAAAAACATTCATGCCTGAGAATCTTCCCTGAATGCTGCAGTACCTTACCAGATGGGAATAAAAAAATCATAAATGCAAATAGATGGAAACAACAGGCAGTTGAAACAAAGCACATGGGAGGGGGGCACAAAGACCTATCTGCAGCTAACACTGTTCAGGGGGAGGAGCAATATCTCCCTGCTAGAGCCTTCCCAGTGCTACAGACAAGTCACACTCCAAGCCCATTTGGCACAGGTAGCATAACTCAATGTTTACTGTGTTAAGCAAAACATTTCCATAAAAAGGCTACTAGTACCAGCAAAGAGAATTAAAATTAGAACCTTTATGAAATCCACTGCCTAATTTTCATGATGGGCCAGCACAAGCAGCAGAAATTAGAACGAGATAGAAGGGAGGAAGAGAACTGCAAATGAACTTGTTTCATGGTTACATTCACGCAGGATAGAATGAGGGGGTTTCTTCACAGGCACTTGAGCTGTTGCTGACAAGACTAAAAATTTTGTAAGCACTTACTCTGATGTCAAGTTTCTCTTAGACACCAATATGGATTTTCCACATATGCATGCTGCCTCAGCTTTTAAGGTTTCTTCAGGCAATTACAGTATTACATTCAAAAAGGAATTAAGTAAGCTACCAAGACACAGTATATTACTAGGTTCTTTTTCCTAAGTACATCTATATTTATTTCACCCATTTTCCAAACCTACAACTAACCAACTAAAGGTTATCTGTGCTTTAGAATTAAGAAGTGACACACAGTAATTTAAACATAGTTTAACTACTAATTGCATTCCTGTTTCAAACCTTACTTCAGGCTTCATCTTCTTCTCCTACATTGTAAACAAAAATTAACGGCAACACCCTTCACTTTATTTGTTCACTTCCAATCACCATCTATGTGTCCTCCTTCAGTCATTGGATAAAGGAAATTGCAGACAATCCTTCCCCCACGCATTTTATATTGCCCAAGAAGGACCTCAGAGAAAGGTCTTTCTTCAGGCAAACACAAGCAGAAGCAACAATTTGATTATGGTAACCAAAGCAGTGAACAAGAGAAAAAGCATCAAATCCATGAAATAACCTTGCAACCCAGCTGACAATGCTCTCCAGCATCCCAGCAAAACCCCCAGTCCCTTGCTTTTGGCCCCTAGAAGTTACTGTTCTGCCTGCACCATGGCACAGCTTCAGTGAGTGCAGAGGAAGCCCAGTCTCTCTTTAGGTGAACAAGCTGCTTGGTGGTCAGGACGCTATGAGGAGAATGAGGATTAAACCCTGTAATGGACCAACTGCATGGAATTCAACCACTCTGCTTCCTTGGGATGGGTTAATAACCAGGCTCTGCACAAGCACACATGCACATTCCCCCATCTGTGTGAAGGGCAAAGGCGAAGAGGGAAGGGAGAGCTTTTCATCATTCCCTCCACTCCATTTCTTAGAAGTCATTGATAGAATGGCCTTCAGAAGACCATCAAGAGGGGTGGTCACTTAGTGCTAAGGATTCCAAGAGGATAGGCCACTCGACTAACCAGCTGGTGGGATTTCAAACATCGCTTCTACTGCGGTCAGCGGTGGACACCCCAGCCTGCCGCTGAGAGTCACAGCCACACCTACACTCCCAGAGAACTGCAATGCACCCTGCACTCCACTCAAGCCTCAAGGCACCCCAAGCCGAAACCCACAATTAACTTGTAAGCAAAAAAAAAATCTTTCTAGGATGCAATCCTGTAGATCGTTGTCTTAAAATCCACCCCAGAGGCTGCTGCCAGTAGCACAGATGGGAGCGCTGAAGAAACCCAGCAAGAGCACAGAAAACAGACATCTTTCCCTAGATGCACATTCGAGCTAGCTGCACAATGAAAAGTTGTGAAGCTGGATCCTACTCTGGATTCATGAAGTGTGAACGGAGCTCTCAGCAGACTCCAGTGAAAACTAGCATGGCCATTATCAGCTTGGCATCTCCCACAAAACCTGCTAGCAACACCAAGATCCCTCAACTCTGCCTGCTTTCACCTGTGAGCAAGGACAACTGGCAAGGGCAACAGGGTTCCACAAATACAGGTCCCATACAGGTTCGACCTTTGGGCCGAACATAATTTAATTTTCAAATAAAGCATTTTGTGAGATACTGAAACTGCTTCTGAGGGCAGGGGCTAATTCATAGTGCAGCACAACAGAGTCATCATACAACTGATGACTCTGCATCAAAGCAGCAGCTAATGGATTTCCTCTTCAGCCATAAGGAGATGCAGCAGCAGCTGGTGATGAACAGCAGCACCAAGATCTCTGCCTGTCTGCTCGGTGGCAAGCTGGCAAATAGACAACTGGTCCATGCACCTGAGGTCTCTAATTCTGTCTTCACATATGTTATGGGCAAAATCAGAACTGTTACAAATACATGGCATGGAGAAATACTGTTTCACTCACCCTACCATGTCTGTAGTTGTACTTTGGTCTTGCATCATCCAAAGTGCTAACCTTGTCATCATGAATATTAATGGTAGACGTCATGGAGGCAGACATTCCAGCAGGAATCCATACCAAACATGAGTAAAACTGCTAGATTTCACAACAAGAGGAAGTATTAATGGAAGATCATGGGCACACATCCTAAACAGAACCAGATGCTGTGACTGCCCCTTCAGTGGATGCTTTAAAGCCCCAAAGGATCAGCCAGGCAAGAAGGGCTGCAAGAGAAGGATTTAGAGGAGACAGAGCAAAAATTGTAACCAATGCATCACTGAAGCTGGCATTCAACACCTACCAGCTATGCGTTTGGTGCCCTATTTTCAAAGCACCTGCCATTTTCTGAACTACTGACAAGGATGGGCCAATTGCATGTCCTAGTCTCAGTCATTACCATCCATTTTAAAAAGCAAATAGGGGACTACCCACTAGCCATCAAAAGCCAATACACTGCAGCACTGAATCAAAATGCTGCGCTGCTGAGCCATGCATCGAACAGGTTGCCTCATACTGTTTCCTGGCAGGCAAGGATTTACTTTCTCTTTTATGTCAATGAAGCAGAAGCAACAAAGGTTAAAGCACACTCAATGCCCTAGCTGTTCCACTACAGTGGTGGGGAGGGACTGAAGGACTACCTCTGCCTTTAAGAGAGGCCAAAAAACATCTGCTACAATGAAATATGGATTCATTGCAGTTAAATGCATTGGCCATTTGGAGGAAAAAAAAAAAAAAAAGAACACAACCAAAGTCTACATTTAATATCACTGATGAATTTCTAGCATGCATTTTTCCAGTATACAAGACTGTTGGCAGAAGGTAATGTCTGTTTTTTAGACCAACTGATATAATTAGAAAATAACTCTATGTATAATCATCAAATTTATTTTGGAGCATTTATTTCAGATGCATAATCTCTGCGCAGAAACCTTGTCTCATCTGTGTACATCACACAGAGAAGGGGATGCTACCAGTTTACTACAACAGTACATTCCTTACAGAAATGTCCCTGAATGGCAGTATAAACATCTTTCTTACCAACCTCTTCCAAGCAAAATCCTAAACATAGCAAAGTTTGTTTTCTGAAGTCCAGGGCCACGATGCTGCTTATTGTCCTGTTCCCTCCTCTCTGGATCCTGAACTCCATCACCTCAGGATCACTACAGCCAAGGTGATCAAGGTCACTACAGCTACCGTAACCCTGACCTTCACATCTAAACTTGTCTTGTTTGTAAGTATAAGGACCAACAGAACACCTCTGTCATTGACTCCCTAAGCATCTGGTGCAGGAAGCCATCAATGCACCCAGAAAACTCCCAGATTGCTTATGCCCTGCTGTGTTTCCCTGCCAGCTGTCACAATGGCTCAAGACACACATGGGGACATGAGCCTGCAAACACAAGGCTTCTTCCAGTTATCTGAAGAAGGCATCATCTGCTACTTCATCCTGATCAAGCAGTTTGCAGCAGACACCCAAAACAATGTCACCCACTAATTCCAAGCTGCTCTTAGCTGGCCCATCATCCATCCCAAAGCAAAACTTCACATATCCCTGCTGCTCTCTCATACAAAGAGCAACTCCTCATTCTTGCCTTCCTGCCCTGCCCTTGTTAAAGAGCCTGTGTTCATTCACTGCAGCACTCTAGACAGGCAAGATATCCCACCACACCTCTCCAAACTCAGGGAGAGCTATACACTTGAAAACAGATGTTTACAACCTAAGATGCAATAAGCACAAATTTAAAGAGGCATAGTATATCATCATCTCCTTCCCCAGCAGATTACTGGCCATTGACCAAACAAGTGTCTTTCAGGCTTATGGTTGCATAATGGGAGAAACTATGGCAGAACAGTGAAATTCAGTCTAAAACTCAGGGGTTTTTTACTGGGAAAAAGGTGTGGTACAGAAAGAACAGAGGGACTACTTCTTAAGGAGCTTTCACGTGATTTGGTATGGTAAGAGCACCCTGGATTTCAAAACCACACATAACAGATAGAGACAGTGCTGAATGCTAAGCAGCAGGAGACCATCAGCACCTCCAACAAAGAAACTGGGGCACAGGAGGAGGCCAGAGTTTAACCAGGTTTGTCGGGGAAGGGGTTTCACATCAGTTGCATCAAATAACTACAGAGAAGCTTTAAATGTAACACCAAGAAAAATTAGAGATAGCAGACACAACCTGTAAGCTCAGAGAGGCTATGTGATTGAGAGCTGCATTAGATAAGGTTTACAAATACGACATGAAAATCATTCCCAAAGAAAAAAGAGTTCAGCAGACTCTTAAGCTAAACTAAGTGCATACAAAAACTTTTGAATCTTTTTTTGCCACTGGAGTTTTCCATAAACAACATCTGCAAGAAGTCTCATGGGAAAGTGGTCTTTATCCTTTGAGTTAAACAACTGAGCAGCAGCAAGACAAAACAGCAGCAAAACAAGAGTTACAAGCTATTTCCACCACCCACTAATGCAAAGAATACTAGTGATTTAATACAAAGGCCAAAACATAATACTGCATTCAAAGGTTTGTAAGATATTTTTATTCTTTTTATCAGTGGGAAAAAATATGCAGAGATTCAGTATTGTACTGCAAATTTCAGGCACAGAGAAATTAAGTTGACAGGATGTATTTGTCCTTAAATTCTAATGTACGGGAGTAGAAAACAACATTTCATCAACTACAGACTGATCTATAGAATTGAAAGCATTTTATTTTTATCTGATGCTTTTCATTAGAGAAGCTATTGAAACGCATCATGCAGAATGTGTTATTTTCTTCTATCAAAGCAATTTGCCAGAAAGCCTACTCTCCAGTGAAGAATAGTTTTTGACATGTAGCAAATGATATACTACATGTTACAGCTTGAGTTGAAAAGGGCTTCAAGTCTTCACTCCTAAGGAAAATAAAAAACGTTACAGGTTTAGGAAAAAAACCTACAAACTACATTTTTTAATTCACTCTATGCACCTTGGCAACCACTTAATATGTTTTTTCCATAGAAATCAGATATACTAAAATATTCAACAGAAGGCACTTAGGATCCAACACAGGAAAAGGAATTATTTAAGAGCCACACTCTACCACCAACCCTATACATAGTCCATCCTTTTGAGACCAAAGGGTGCAGGTCTTTAATTTGTCTTGTAAAGCAGAAGTGGTGAGAAGCATGCTGACAGCTAGAAATTGCTGTTTTGTGGGAAACCAGCCACATCTGCTGAGAAAGGTTAGAAAGAGACCTCAATATCGTGGAAAACCACCAGGAGCTTAATAATACATAGTCTGCTCCTCCAACACATCCCACCAGGCTGGCTCATCCTGCCGGAAGGGCAGGAGCAGAGAAAGGAATCTGGGAGGCAGCACAAAGGAAGGCAAAAGAGCAGACCACAAAGAAAAATGTTTGTAAGGGCAGTCAAGAACCCAGCACAGAAGGCACAGGAGAGGAAGCAAAGCATCAGAAACAGAAGGCAGACAAAGCTGTTTAGGCTGGAGGAAGTAATCAAGGACAGGGGAGGATGGGAAAGTATGAACATGCAGGGCAAGAAGTCTGAGACACCAGTGGTAACAACAGTAAAAGGCCATTGTCGGCTTAAGCACAAGTTTTTCATCACACAATTGGGAAAGGGAGCTAAGAAGGGTCCCAGGGATACAGCAGAGAAGTTAAGAAGACCTTGCAAAAGAATCAGTTTACTGACATGGGAAACTAAAAGAATCCCTTGTGCAGTAGCAAAATGATCCAAAAAATTTGTAAGCTACTGTACAAATATAAATTATTACCCTGTACNGTAGGGAAAAGGGGGTCAGAGAAACTGAGTTCTTTTCCTGGTCCACATATGCATTAATGCAAAAGGAAGCAAACATGGGGAGGACTGGAAATAATGGGCACAAAGACATCAATCTCCCTCTGCTTCTCAAACATTTCTTTTCAAGTGTTTTCAAGATGAACCCTTCCTACCCTTCTCCCCTTAGAAAAAGGTGAAGAATTCTACCATACATTTTGGTCAGCCAACAGAACAAAAATAAAACCAACAAAGTAATTCCTTCAAATTCATGCAAGTCTATTTCCTGTTTCTCCTCGGGATACTTCAGATGACTCTCATAACATACAATGCAACAATAGTGCCAGGTCTTTCTGCTAGTCATTTCCCATAAAGATGCTGCAGCAGTTCTCTCAGTTGTCATCTGTCTTTTGAGGGAATTTTTATGTGTGTTTTTTCTGTTGGGTTTTTTTCAGTAGCACCCTAACACATGCTATGCTCTACTGGCCTCTAGAATAAGAGAGGTTTTAAGTATGCTAGAAGAGACTACACCTGCACCTCAAAATGGAGATTTTAGGGTGTGTTAAGAATGTGTTGTTTACTGGCATATTGGATCAGCTACCAGCCAAAGAACACCTTTTATTGCTACATCACAGAAACAAGGACAGGGAGAAATGGGAAAAGAGGGGAAGTATGTGCATCCAACTTAAGTTGCCTCATCAACCTGAGTGAAATGTAGCAAGTTCATGTATTTCATCATGCCACTTGCTGATATATATCTCCCTCAGAAAGCTTTACATGTGGAAAAAAATGTGCAAGTGGAAGGAAAGCGGATATCTAGAAATAAAACCATCATCACTGTCTCTGACATGTAGCCACGGCAAAGCTGGTAAAAGAACTCACCGATATATACTTGATTTCAGAGAAGTATTATAAGACCTCCTGCTTGCTGTAACAGACCTTTCAGACCACAACTGCCCACTCTGGGAAAATGAGGTCTGAACTACCTGTGTGCAGAACAAAGAGCTGAGCAGCAGCGTTGGAGGTTTCCTCCTCCATCCAACTGTGGCAACTTCTGCTGCAAGTCACAAAGTCTACAGGGCTCTTTACTATTCCAAGGTGAGGCTTTACAGCAGCAATTTCCTAAGGAGGATCACAATCCTCTCAGTGACACAAACACCTTATCGGTTTTAAGGGATTATATTATGGCATCAGCACAGCCCACAGATGATTCACCAGAAATCGGCACAGACCTCTGAACTTCAGGACTTCATTAAGCACAAGAAAACACCTAACTAACCAGCCACTGAGAGTTATGCAAGTCTTCTGACTTGCTTAGGCCTCAACTGAGCCCAAACACAGCTTGGTTTTGTTACTGCCTTTATTCACATAGAGAAGAAACTTAATGGACATAAGGTTAGACTAATACAACAAGCTACACTAAATTAAGGACATAATGACCACTAAGATCTGTGCTGATCTAACAGTTTGTTAATTACACACCCTAATTATTTCCCTCATGTTTTCTCTACTGGAGGTATGGTCTATCCCAGCTTTCTGAACTTATTTCCAATTCTATATCAGTACTTTGCATTGACACTACCCTTTTAATATCAGGGAAATGAACAGTGTTTCCTGTAGATACCTTCCACTGAGAGATCCTCGGCTATTCTCCTGAACCAGATTCCTAAGGGAGAACTTTTAGAAATATTTGCTGATAGAAAAGCTGAACAGGGCTCTTCCCATCAGTTTCCACCTTCAATAGATTAGTTTCACATCCAGGATTGTAGCCATGTTTTTGTATCTGACTATTCTGCAGCGTCAACACTTACCTGAGATGATGGTGCTATATTCCATTTATAAGAAATCGTTAAAAAGGAACTGACAAGCAAAGTTCATAGGTGCGTGCAGAAAGCCCTAATAAAAACGCCTCCCTGCATTGCTGACAAGGCACAAAGTACTTAGGACAGATACTACAAGCATGTTTCTGTGGTTGCATTTCATCAGATTCCTCCCAGTGCAGCTACAAACCCACAAGCATATTCCTAGAGTATATTTAGGCACTCCTGTAACACAATCCATGCACATTTAAAAAAAAAAAAAAAAAAAAAAAGAAAAAAAAGAAGACAAAACAAACTTATAACTTTAACTTTCGCTTGATTCCGCCTCAATGCCAAGGAGACTGGGTTATTTGGGGTTTTTTTTAACCTCCTCAGCTATTTCTTACGTGTATGTGCCTTAATACATAGTCACATCTAAGTAATAAGAAAAAGTAGTCTTTTTAACCACCACAGGGCAAAAAAAGCTATTTCATATATTACAGTTGAAGGAGGAGAGCAGAAACAATGAATAGTTGCACTCTATTTACAGAAATTAATATCATATAACACCATGAACAGGCATCAGCATTTACATTTGTACACAGCAACCAGTTGGTGGTGAACTTTTTATTAAAAAAAAAAAAAATAAATCAGAGAGCCATAGGTTTCAATGGGACTTCAGTCACAAGCACATTCAATACCCCTGCAATAAGATATGTACAAGCCTGAAAGCCAATACTAAGAAGAAAAGTCTCGTACAGAGAGACTCCTGAGTCTGGTCTGTGCACAAAGCCAGCAAAAACTTCTGGAAGTAAAAATAGCACCCACACACAGGCTATGTAAACCAGTTTTGCTCTACTTCAGAAGGATAAAGAGCTCAGTCACAACAAGACGAAAACTTGTGCCTAGGTTTTTCAAAAGAAAAAGCCGAATTTAACACGTCAGTTCAACTGAACATCTTGACTACCATCTAAAGGAAAACCCAGCCACCATGATTACTCTTACTACATTGAGTGAAAAACAGTTTATGTGAGTGCACTGAATTTCAAAAAGGAAAAAGTAAGACTGTTTCAGTCTGGGTATGAACAGAGCAACGTTGATTCAGGTGGAAACAAAGCTGCTTTTGAAAATTTTTCTGACTTGTGAGTTCAGTTTCTTGGATTCCAAGGTCGTATGAGTCCACACACTTTTAACATGCAGCTTTCAGGTAACACTTCCTCTCCAGTGTCAAACTCTACCAACCACAACTCACAAAGGCTTCCGAGGTGTCCAAAGTTTAAAGAGGAAACACGGAAAAATGCCCGTGGTTCACCAAGTCAGAAGTCGAGAACGCCTCCCACGCACTCTGCATCTGTGGAGCCGCACAGTGCCTCGCTGGCATCCCTCCGATGGGAGTTCCTCTGGCAAAACCAGCAAGTGCCACCTGGGGAGTCACACGGGCAGGGACCACCTCCCTGTCTCAAAACTGGGCTGAACTTAAAGTGAATTCACCTTTGACAATACTACCAAAAAGACAGCATGGACAAAAATCATGTTTCAAGCGAGAAGCAAAACACTGACAACAGTACAGGACTTACACCGAGGCACAGAAAGATTTTAATGTCCCTCGTGTTTTGCATGACGTAGTAGGAGTAGAAGGCAGAAACGGGAGCGCTGTTATCTGGAGGGGTTTGGATTTCCCCTGTACACATCGGATAGTGTCTATCGAAAGGGGGGAAAGGGGAGGATTGAATACCCTCCGAAGTCTCGTAATTCCGATGACGTGCCTGTTAATCACAACATACACTCACGTCCTGTGACTCCGGCATTAACCCCCTTGCCCTCAAACAAGACGCGGGTCTCCAAGTTTCGCTCGGGAAAGCTCATTCACCACGGCAGCAGGGAAAGGCTGATTTCCAAGGCGAAACTCCGTCTGTGCCCGCAGTTCCCGGCGGGGCCGCTCACCCACCGCAGCCCCGGGGCGGCGCCGGACCGGGAGCCCTGCGGGCACCTGCGGGGCGGCTCCCAGCCCCATCCCCAGCCCGATCCCGATCCCGCTCACCTTGGGCAGCTCGCGGAGCTGGTTGGCGTCCAGCAGGAGCTCCTCCAGGCTGCGGCTGTAGCGGTAGATCTCCTCGGGCACGGCGGCCAGCGAGCAGTGCCGCTTGTCGATGGACTCCACATGGCGGTTGCACCGCCACAGGGGGATGCAGTGGAACATCGCCCCGCCGCCCGCTCCCGCCGAGCCCGCGGCCGCAACCCGCATCCAGCGCGCCGCCACCCGGGAGAACAATGGGCGGGAGCGGCGCCGGCAGCGGGGCCGGGGCCGGCAGCGGGGCGGGACCGGGGCGCCCCCCTAGTGCCTCTCGGCGGCCCGCTGCGCTCCCCGCAGGGGCATCGCGGGGCGCCCAGCGCGGCACTGCCCGCCGCGCATTCCCGCGCTGACCCGGAACACAGCCGGCCGCTCCGCTCCGCTCCCCTCCGCCCCCGTCCCGGCTGACATCAGCGGGGCCGGGCCCTGCCGCCCCGCCCCGGCCCGCCGCCCCCCCACTCACACCCCCACACCCACANCCGCTCACCCACCGCAGCCCCGGGGCGGCGCCGGACCGGGAGCCCTGCGGGCACCTGCGGGGCGGCTCCCAGCCCCATCCCCAGCCCGATCCCGATCCCGCTCACCTTGGGCAGCTCGCGGAGCTGGTTGGCGTCCAGCAGGAGCTCCTCCAGGCTGCGGCTGTAGCGGTAGATCTCCTCGGGCACGGCGGCCAGCGAGCAGTGCCGCTTGTCGATGGACTCCACATGGCGGTTGCACCGCCACAGGGGGATGCAGTGGAACATCGCCCCGCCGCCCGCTCCCGCCGAGCCCGCGGCCGCAACCCGCATCCAGCGCGCCGCCACCCGGGAGAACAATGGGCGGGAGCGGCGCCGGCAGCGGGGCCGGGGCCGGCAGCGGGGCGGGACCGGGGCGCCCCCCTAGTGCCTCTCGGCGNACACCCCCCCGGGCAGGGGCCCCCCCGCCCCGCTCTGTGCCGGGGAAGGGGCGCGCCGGGCGCTGTGCCGGCTCCGCGCTGTGCCGCGGGACTCCCCCACTGCCGGGAGCGCCGGCACCGCCTTGGGACACACAGCACCGACCCCGGGGCATCCCGAGCCTTTCCCGGGGCGCTCGGGAACACGGAGCGGCAGCCCGAGCCGGAGCACACCGTGCTCAGTTTCTTCTCAGTTGTTGGAACACAACACTGTCCGGAAAGCAACACAACAAAATACACGGAACGCTCTCGAGGTACCACGGCCGTGGATAATGTTTTTCCTCTCAATATACTGTCTCCAAGGCTCTCTGAAATAAGTTGTTTTGTTTCGGTTTTTTAATCNGGCCGCAACCCGCATCCAGCGCGCCGCCACCCGGGAGAACAATGGGCGGGAGCGGCGCCGGCAGCGGGGCCGGGGCCGGCAGCGGGGCGGGACCGGGGCGCCCCCCTAGTGCCTCTCGGCGGCCCGCTGCGCTCCCCGCAGGGGCATCGCGGGGCGCCCAGCGCGGCACTGCCCGCCGCGCATTCCCGCGCTGACCCGGAACACAGCCGGCCGCTCCGCTCCGCTCCCCTCCGCCCCCGTCCCGGCTGACATCAGCGGGGCCGGGCCCTGCCGCCCCGCCCCGGCCCGCCGCTCGCTCACTCACACACACACACACACACATATACAGACACACACACACACCCCCCCGGGCAGGGGNCCACGGCCGTGGATAATGTTTTTCCTCTCAATATACTGTCTCCAAGGCTCTCTGAAATAAGTTGTTTTGTTTCGGTTTTTTAATCCGTTTTCAAAAGGTCCGAAGGGTTAGCAAAGACAAACACTCAGCCCCCCCGCCCGTGCCCGCCGGCTGTGGGGTCCGGCAGACCCCACTCCGCACCCCTGCCCGTGGGGCGATGTGCTCCTCAGCTTCCATGGCCAAACAGTCTCAAAGGATCTCGCCTTTCGGGTTGCCCAATAGCAATTTTGTAACCTACACAGCGACACAAAATACATTTGAAAACAGCAGTTAACATCAGAGCTGCTCTTGAAATACCGCTAATTTCTTGCATAATTATAATTAGGTGCAGATATAGGAATAGAAAAAAATGGGGAGTTTATTGTAATCATCTCTGTTCTCCAATCCCTGCATGGTACCGGCAATACTTAATCTTACAAACTTGCAATGTATTTATTGTTGGGTTCTTCTTAAATCAGCTGATAATTCTTGAAAGACCACACTTCTAAATTTCTGTGGTTACTCTTTGCTGACTTACAAAACAAGAAACTTTAAAAATGTTACTGTTTTCTTATAATACCTTAAAAAAAAATCTATCAGAACCAATAGTTTCTTCCTTCAATCAATATATCCAGTAATTACAAAAAAGCATTCATAAATGTGTTCACGTGTGCTCAGCAACAGGGCAGGCACACATGAGCACTCTCAGGCCTTCCCAGCCCCACGGCAGGAGATTAGATAACTACAAGACAGGAAAAAATAAAACATGTTGCACATTCAAAGTCCTTTGGCAAAGTCAGGGATCCAGGAGGCTGCCTAGCAGATCTTAGAGGTGGAAATGAGGAGGACCATCTCACTCACACTTAGTGGGTCCCAGCCAGAGGCCAGCCAGGTACTGCAGATGCACTTCTTCCAGCAGCTGGTGAGGCTGGTCCTCCCTGATTGCAGGCAGAGGGCCCAGGTTCAGAAAATCAAGCTTCTCATGGCAGCTCCAACCCAAGATCTGACACTGGAGGTATTGAACAAAGATGCAGGGAACGTGGAGGCTCAGCTGAGACCAATTGAGCAAACACGGAGGTAATTTGAAGCTCAAACTGTTCACAAGCCTCTGAGACCAAGATTTTCTACCAAGATTGTTTTGCCTAAATTCAGTGACCTTGGTGCCTTTATTCCTAGGAAATCTTCTAAAGAAGATGGGGAGCCATGCAGTGGGGCATATGAACAAGGGAGGGCAGCAGCTGACATGCAGCCCTATATAGGACTACATCGTAGGGATCGGGTGACATCAAAGCGTTGGAAACTCGCGAACAGTGTGACTTGCTTAATTGCCAAACAGAAGGATGAACATATTGACTCCTGACATCCAGCTCTAAAGAACAGACTTGTGAGTGGTGCCTCAGGACCTCCTGTACATCTTCTGCTCAGCTGGAAGCATCCATATTGTCCCACACCTGAGTCTGACACTAGGCAAGAGCTCTACCAGTAGCCTCGGTGGGAGGGATCTCGTGCCAGCTTATGATGCTCTCTGTCCCACTGTCTTCTATGCTGTTTGGGAGAAATGCCCAACACACCCTCCAGAAAGAGAGGGCCTCAGATCCCAGCTCACTCGGAGGCTTGTAAACAGCTTGAGCCTTTCTTGCATGACATGGACACAAATTTTGACATGAGTTGTCACTTCTGCAGATGCTGTCATGTGTCTCATGACTAGGCCTCACTGTGACAAGTCTAGACAGTAACAGGAGTGTGATTGACTATTGGGTGAGTCTGTGTACTTAAATGAAGAATGAGTCAAACTATTTGCATTCTTCTTGTGAGTGTCGGCCAGTCCAGGGGACTGAGTGATTGCAAGAGAGCTTAATACTTATTTATGAGATCTGCCTTCACGAGCTGACATTCAATATAACAATAAAGATCCTTTTGCCCTTGTCTCAGTTGGACAGCTACTGTCATTAGGGTCTTTAACAAAATCCATGGGAGCTTAGAGCATCAAATCAGTGCTAGTGGCCCTGGCCCAGTGCATAGCTGAAGATACAGCCTGAGGCTATGGTATGGAAATAGGCATTGAGGAAGCCAAAAGGCAAATCAGTGGTGTTCTTGAGCAAATAGTATTTTCACAGCAAAAAACCAACATCCCAAGCAAGTAAATCTGTTCAGCTTTGGTCAGCATGGTGAGTTACTGGTCTCTGTTGTTCTTCTGCACTAGGAAATAGCAGCAATAAAACAACCTTCCCTAAGCAAAGAAGAGACCAGTTATGTATCCTGTGTGGTCAGAACAGTGAAAAGGGATAGGAAAAGAGAATTGTCATTCAATGGCGTAACTAGAAGTTACTACCACGCATGCATGAGAAGTTGTGAGCAAGCAGAGGAGGACAGCAAGTTGCCAGGATTTGTGCTATCATATACCTAACAACTTGGGCAGCTGTGTCCCCCAGGGGTAGAAGTATTGCCCTCTCTGATAGCAGCAGTTTTGCTGTATTACACATTGCCATAGCAAGCGAAGGTGTGGCTCACATGCTTGCAGTCTGCTGCTCTCCCAGTTCTGCAGGAGATTACCTGGTTCCAGCTGCCACTTGATAGGAGAGATAAAGCCACTACCTCATTTGAAAGAGTAGTGAGTGAGTGTGGGGAGCAGATCTATGCTTCTTTCCTGGCAGACTGCTTTCTTCAGCCTTGGGCAGACAAGGTCAGGCTTCTACCAGCTCAGGCTCTCTACCCCTCCTCTGAGGGGAACAGATGAAGTCTGCTCTGGCTGTCATACCACAGTTCACACATCTTCCTGCCATTCACACTGTGACCAGGCAACCCCCACCAGCTTTTGTGACAGTCACTGTTGCCCCCATTAAACATCATTAAGGTGTTTACAAACAGAGGTTGCAGCCCCAGTTATTTGCAGGACACACACAGCATGAGATGAGTGAGTTCTCCTGAATGGGGTTGCCAGTGGGGTTGTGTTGTGTGCAAGAGATTACCCTGCTGAAAAGGTCAGTCAGTGCATCCAGGGCTCTCTGTTGGGAATGACAGCTGGGGTACCAGTTATACATGCAGTCACTTCATAATTGAAACTTGGGAGACAGGTCATGACCAAAAAATTAATGTCTTACAGTCTGTCAAACAAAGAACTATCCTTCAGTCGCTACCAGCCTGGTCTGGGCACATAGACAAGAACTTCAGTGTAGAAAATCTCAATTTCACTTGCTAGATACCATCATCCTGTGTGCTCCTGAGCAAAAAATTAGGTCTATGTGTCTTTTAAAGAATTCAGACAATGAAATGTGAAATACAGACAAGGCTCGATGGATCTCAGGAGTGTTCCTGGAAGTTATAGCTTGAAAGAAGTAAGAGCAAGGTCACCCTGCAGCTCACCCTCCTCGGCACAGCTCAGACAGAATTGCTTTCTGGCTTGTCAAAAGGCAATTCAAGCAAGCAACACCAAGTTTCAAGTTTAGATTCTTATAAAAAGACGTAAAGCAAGGATACTCATGGGTTTGTATGAGTGAAGAGGAGGCTGAGTACTGCTACAAGGAAAGCAGTAATATTCAGAATAATCAGAATTTAATAGCAAAGTACACTGTGGGGTAGAAAAAAAACAAAGAGAATGGATGGAAATAGATTTTGCATCAGCATAGTTTAAGAAGCTCATAAAGTCCATAGTTCAACATCCACTTAAATTAAGACCAGGAAAAATACAATAAATAATAATTAAAATAAATAAATAAATGAAGCTGACCAAGTTCCTGAAGCCTATTTTGCATCCAGGACCTCTTCCCTCCCCCCAGATTTCCTGAGCCTTGTTAGAAAGAGATGCAATTATACAGCATAGAGAAGCCAGGGCAAAACAAGAACAGTATGAAGACAGAAAGACCCAAGTCCTACAGGTAATGGGACTAGTTTTGGAGGTATAATTTAACTAGCACTGGATTGCTGCTGGAAGATTAGTTACCCAGCACTCCAAATGAATTAAATGGGAATACTACTGAACCTGCAGTAACTGTACAACAGCCCACAGAGCTGCTGAGAG
Organism: Scytalopus superciliaris; assembly: GCA_013400415.1. NCBI lineage: Eukaryota > Metazoa > Chordata > Aves > Passeriformes > Rhinocryptidae > Scytalopus > Scytalopus superciliaris. The sequence continues at coordinate 1,049,173 of VXBX01005335.1, forward strand.
CCAACCCCAGCAGGGCGCTGGAGGTAATTAGCAATTACATACTTCTCTTTGCTCAGTTTTGCTGGCTAAGGATTCTGGTCTCGTTTACTCTTCAGTTTCTATTTAAATTGTTTAGAAGGGGGCTGTAAAAGCAGCAGGTAGATGTAACTATAAAGTGTTCGCATACTGATTACAGAGCTAGAAATACAGTTACAAATTATGGCTTAATCAGCACGGGTACCACATCTACAAAGCTTTTGCATGTCTGAAATAACTAATACAGAATCATATAACGTATTACTACTACAAAGGCACATCTAAGAGTTGCAATGAACTATTGGAGCCATAATACCAAGCTGAAGCAGCACATGCTTGTGGCAGTGCAATTAACACGTTCGCTGTGGTTTTACAGCATTATAAATAGCAATCGCTGTGAGCAGAAGCTGTAGCTTCTCCTATCCACTCCACTCCCACCACCAAACAAATCATTCATGTTAACGTCAGCTTTTATTTGAACACAATGAGCTGTAGTCACATGAGGTATTGCTTTGATTTAATCCTACTTACTTCAGTTTGGTTTGTAAGGAGTGGCCAGTCACATGTGGTTGCACTGTATCCGATAGTTTCATATTTCACACCAATTTTCAAGGGCTGACACCCCTCATCTTTGGCCAGAAGAACAGAGATGGGTTCTGGCAAGTAAGGAAAAGAGATATTCTGGTGGCTGGGATGGGTTTTACTTTTGTTTCTTTTTTCCTCTCCTAGTTGTTGGGTGGGTTGTCACAGCTGATGGACAGATTCTGGGCTCCAATCATTTTTTCAGGTTTTTGCTATTTTCAGCTGTTTCAATACAACCAAATATAACCTTTCATAGCAAATTTTGCTTCTCCAACCACCCTGAAGAGAACAAGTAGAGACATGAATTAAGGTCTGTGTTTATTTTTTCAAATCAACATAATGATGTAACTAAATACCCCTTGACTGCATATAGTTTGGTGTTCTATTTCCCATGGCCAACTGAGACAACCACCCTGCTGGATTTGGCATGAAGTAGAAAGGCAGATGCGAGCATGAGGTAGGTCAATCTGCATGGTAAACCCACCTGGGGATTTTGGTAGGCATTAAGCCACACTTTCATTTCATGATCTCTGTCCTCTGAATGATGAGACCCCTCAGCTTCCAGTGGGCTTTCAGCATTGTGAGGGGCAGGAGGAGACACCATCTCTTTTGGGGAAGATGTGCTGGTCGAGGCCTGCACCAGCACAAGGGCAGCAATGAGGAGCATCACTCTGCATGTCAAGAACTCATATCAGGAGCATCCTTACAGCCCATTATTTCATGGACTGATTGATGGACCTGGAGAATGTTTTACTGATGAGAGGTAAAAGCAGACAGCACTGGGGCCAACACAAATTTTACAACAATGAAAAATATTTTGACTGGCTCATAATTCTTTCAAAACTTTCTTTTTGGCATGGTGTTTCTAATTTTCTTCTTCCTCTCATCTTAGCTGGAAGGGAATTTAATGCCCTTAGAATAGTCAAATGGGGTATTATCAACAATTACACACACACAATTCCATATTTAGTATTCATAAATGCAAGTTTAATGCTGAGTCTACTCTTCACTAATTTCCTATATTAGTTCATATAAATACATGGTAATTAAACAGTTGTACTTCAATGACTTTTACCACAGAAGATTTTTTTATTCAAATTATAAAATACCACATTAGAAAAGTGTTATTGATCTTCAGGAAAAAGAACGAGGAAATTTCTGACACTTCTTATAACAAAAGGAACTGAAAGACTGTGAAAGCTGCTTGTTTGATGAATTAGACCAAAGATAAATGAAATATAACTAGAATTTATTTGGAATGCCAAATGGAAAAATTGTAGTAAGCAGCTGCACCAGGTAAAATACTTTTTCTGCTTTTATTCATGTCACAGTAACAACTGTCATCAAGAGCAGACTTCTGAATCCAGTGAGTTACCAGGTCTGATGTAACTACTGTAGTGAGAATCACAATTGTCTTCAGAATTAAATACCTTTCTGAAGTGATGTTATGCTGAGGACCAAAAGGCAAACTAGCAATTTAGGACATACAGGAACAGCTCAATCTTCTAGTTAGACAAAAATATCACTTAAGAAAGTGGTAACACTAAAATATAAATAAAATAGGAAAAGCATTGTTGATAATAAAATGTCAGGGCTTGTGTGTCCAGGTCACAGCATTTATTAATCAGCTACCCAGTTCTGTAAGGCCTGTGCTAAGTTGTCACAAATGATGGTTTTCAAAAGAATTTAGGTCAAGTAAACACTTGGCAAACAGACATACTGCAGTGAACTGGGAAGTTCATATAAGCACCTCAGAAGCTTTGCAGGCCAACAGAAGGAGTAAGTGGAAAGCAAAGTGGGCTGGAGTGTGACCCTTCAGCAAACTCCCAACTGCAAGGAATGTCTACCGGCCCAGCAGTTGGACTAGGTAATCACTGTAGGTCCCTTCCAACTGAATTATCCTATCCTATCCTACCCTATCCTACCCTATCCTACCCTATCCTACCCTATCCTATCCTACCCTATCCTACCCTATCCTATCCTATCCTATCCTATCCTATCCTATCCTATCCTATCCTATCCTAAACTATCTTTGGTCATTTTATCGGAGAAGAGGTTTTGCCAGGTACCCATGTGCTCGGTTAAGACTGTTTTGTGTTTGAAGTATTGAAATTACTTTTATTATGTGAAGATCTGAGATGACTGCAAACAATTGATAACATGTGGGCCAGAAAAGAACCCGGTCTTCTTCCAGCTGACACCAGTGGTGCAATATACACCTGGTCTTGCCCATTTGTGGAAATCCTGGCATGGAAGCACTATTACCCACTGTGGTGGGTGCTCAGCTTTAACTGTGAAATGCCCATCATTTTTTCAGTCATTGCACAAACACAGACCTTGAGCCTGGACATTTTATTCAAGTTTTTAATTCCATGTTCCTATTTTCAGTTTTTAGCACTTTATCCAGACACCCTGCAGAGGCAAAGGCTGACAGGAGGCCAGACGAGGGTGAGAGGGAAACCCATTCTGCTTTGGCATGCTCATTCCAGCCACATAGTTGGCAAGAAGCAGCTTGTAATTTTGCAGCCTACCCATCCATACTGCTTTGCTGTGCTGTGCATGGCGCCAGGCTCTCTCAGCTTCTGGCAGGGGTTTGACTTCTTGTCTGCCTGAAATCCCACTCCGTGTTATGGACTTGCTTGGTTTAGGCCATTCAGACACATCAGTGCCCTCAGGTTTAGGAGCAGTGCAGATGGGGCTGTCTCCAGGTGGAAATGCTGCTAGGACATGGGTTACCCCAAGGAAACAGGGGCCCCCTTTCCTATATATTTCTTTTTCCCAAACTTTCCCAACACAGCCACACTCATCTTGTGGCTCACCCTGTGTCTCTTCCCAGCAGGAAGGACAAACTGCCCTCAAGCAAAATTTCAGCAGAAATCTGATCCCAGGATACAGATGTTGAGCCCAATGCATGTAGGGCTGTATGATGCAGTATTTGCTTGATTCTTTTGTCTTCAACTTCATCACTGTCCCTCTCTTACAGGACCACTGTGAGATCATAACATTTATTTTCGGGAGGGTGGCAAGCTCTACACTGTATTTTTAATTAATCTCAGGGCTGCAAGCTGAAAACAAGGGAAGTTGAGAGGACACATCTATAAATAAAGCCAAAACCAAAAGCATCTTGCCCTTTCTAGCTCCTGGAGATACAGTTAGAAGAGAACGGGCAGCTTCTCCCCCCACATACAATGCCAAGCTGCTGCTGGTTTCCTATTTTTGTCTGCTTCCCCGCTAATCTTCCTCAGCCAAAATCCCCCTCGACCAAAAACAAAAACCCTTTCTTTACGTTTGGAAACCTCCCTAGGAAGCAGAAGGGCACCTTTTGTCCTTCTGTCATCAGGAGCGATGGGAAGAGCTGATAATCTCCATCGTTAGCTGGCCCTGTACTTCCTTTTGTAAGATCTAGTTTCTACTTGCAACCCCTCCAAACTCCAACTGTCAGGATAATGTTTTCTACCTTACATGTCTGGCTCAGACTCAGGTATTTTTAAGAAAGTTTCAGCTAAAAGGATCATCTGGTTCTAAGAACACGCTTACCAGACAATATGCTATGCTGTATCTTGAAAAGATGCACAGTAATTTTGCTGCTGTGATCGTTTCCTTTGGAAGAAAAAGAGCCTTTTTAGCAGAAAGCAGCAAACTCAGCCTCCTGTCACCAGCGGGCCTTTTGCTGCCACAGCCATGAAACTTGTCCAAGATTCCTTTGAAAAAAAATAAAAAATCGGTTCACAAAGGCCCAGCAGAATGTGCGCTTAACAAGCCTAGTATTTAGCAGCTAAAAATCCCCCAAATCCTCTGTGGAGTGGGTCAGTTCTGCATCAGGCTGCCCAGGCTGCCCAGGTGCTGCAGCAGGAGAGCAATGTGTGCCCTGCAAGCACCCAGCCAAAGACATGGTTCCTTAACCAGCTGAAGCAAAAACTGAAATTCCTCCAGCTCTGTCGTTGACATAGCAGGAATTTTTATCTATATAAGGAATAAAGGCATGTGACCCACAGCTTGATGTGGTTGCGCAGTCAGCAATCTGAAACACATAGCACCAAAAGGGAGAGTCACAATATGTTTACTCAGCCTTGTCCCATATTATAGCATCGCAGCAAAAAAAAAAAAAAAAAGGGGGTCCTGAGTTCAGCCTGCATCCATGCTGATTATTTTGAGGCAGATTTGTAGCCCATGCAAGCTACTTACTTCGGGGATTGCTGCCATTTCTCAAGAGGTAAATCCTGGTTGGAGCCTCAGCTTTAAAGGGCTCTGTGCTTCTCTAACGAGCCGTGTAACAGTTCAGCAGCTTCCATCTGTCTTGTCAGTCCTACTCTTGGCTTCCAGCAGAAGAAAAGTTCCTGGCTCATTCCTAGAAGAGACTGAGTGTTGCCCGCTTGATGAACAGATATATTTGCAGGCAGCCTGAGTACAAGCTGCTTGAAAGGAAAATATGCACCCAGGGATAAGGTTTGAATGAATGTAGATGTATCTGTAAATGGACATAGACCATTATTGATTTTAATGTGAGCTGCATCTGGGCTGTACTGAGAAAGCAAAATCTTGTACCCTTGCTGTAAATCTGGGGTTTGCTGCTTGCAAACCCTTTAATCTCTTTTTGTCACTCCAAGTCAAATCTTCAGTTTTACAATGACTAAAGGCAGCATCCCACATTTTCCAAAGAGCTCTTCAAAAGCCACAAGAGTAGGCAGATGCCCTCAAAAAATCACAGACTTCATCTCTCCAGGGATGACCATGAGCACCAGAGGAAAAAGTGGCAGTGTCCAATCTCAGAACATAGGTGTTGGACTCCAATCCTATTTCTTCTTCATCTGTATTTGGCAACACTGTTTGATGGCCCACAATGCCCTTCAGAATGACAGAAAAGGATTAATAAATCTTCTCTAAGAGGGTGAAGGCTGAACAGTCACCAGGCTGTCACCAGTTCCTAAGCAGTTTAGAAGCCATATTTTTCTGAGAGATGATCATTCAGCCTTAAGGCAAGCAAATTCAGAGTAGCATCCCAGTTTCTAGGGCAGAGACATAGTATTTGATTTGCTCCCCCAGCCCAGTTAGTCTTGTACTAGGAGTGGAGACAGGTCATTTACAGTGAGCCATGGCCAGCTCCTCGGCTGCCAGCCGTTCCAGGATAGGGAAGTCCTGCAACACATGTCCTCTTCAGAAGCCGCTCTTCGCTCCTCACCTGCTCCTACCACACTCTGCTCCTCTCCCTGTTATGAAAACATCAGCATGTACTTGAAGTTATGGTAACAGTATTGTGACAAGCATCATGCCATCCAGATCTGCCATGGTGCTTTCCTCCCTGTTTTCCATTTTCTGAATCTTTCACCTGGATGTTAGGCTTGTTTCAGAGTCCAGAAACTAGCACAGTTACTGAATGGGAGCAAATCCCAGGACTCATAGTCCTACCAGGAGCACCTCAGGTTTCTGCCCAGCTGAGCAGCTCTGAGTGTACCTTCCATTTCACAGTGGGCATGAAGGATGCACAGGGAGTGAGCAGCTTTCCATGAGGATTTACCAGTCCTGTAGAGCTGTGTGTGGAAACACAACATGTTCATCTCTTTTTCTGAAACATTCACCCAACCCTGAACCACTGAGTAGATAAATGCATACCTCGTCACCTTAGGAGACTTAGCAGCTTACAGGGCTGATTCCTGCTGGAGATGTGCCTCATGCACCAGCCTGGTAGGGACAAAGCTACCATGCTGTTACGTGAAGGGTACATATTTAGTGTGTGACCATTTATACCAGAAGTTGAGTTTCCTTTATGAAAGAAAGAAGTCTAGCCTTAATTTTCTTTACTCAGTTTGTCCTACAGTAAAATCTGCTTTCATGATGTCAAGCAAATGTTTATAGAGCACAAGCTGCCCTTTTAATGGAAAGACAACGTGGTTTAAAACCAGCTTAAATTAAAGAAATAAAAGGAAGAAAGCTAAGAGAAGTAGATTTTTTTGTCTTGAAACTTCAGACTGAAGAAAACCAATAATGCAGATTTTTATGAATGTTTTCCATGTTTCATGAACAAACATGAAATCCACGTGCTACAGCCAGCCAGTTACTGGTCTTTCTGCCAGCTCAGATTTTTATAAGTTGTTGGAGGGTGTCTGACAAGCAATGTCAAATCATAATCAGAAGACAGGAATGTTTGGCAATGAGGATGATGCCATTAGAGCTGCAAGAATGAGGAGGCTGGATGAGAGCTTTTGCTGCAGGGGAAGCTTGGGCTGAGAAACACCCTCTGTGATGGTGCAGGCAGGGGAGCCTGCAGCAAAGGAAAGGTGGGTGGTGATAGCTCATGAGTTGCAGGAGAAAGTAGGCCACATTGGATGGGGCTCTGAGCAACTTGGTCTAGTGGAAGGTGTCCCTGTCCATGGCAGGGATGATCTTTAAGATCCCTTCCAACCCAAACAATTCTATGATTCTATGATTCTGAGCAGAAGCAGAGTGAAGCTCTCTGGGCAGGTGTAGCTACTTGCTGGCAAAGTATTCGTGGAATTAGACAATCAGGACTCCTGTGAGCAGAGGGATTCACCTTTGAGAATTCATAGGAATTTTGAAAAGCCAAGCTGCAATCCAAAGCCGCAGTAAAAACTGCAATAAACTCAAGTGAAGGCAGCACTGGAAAAATGAAGAAATGTAGTGAACTTCTCAGTGTTTAGGAATGCAAGATTCCTGCAAAGCAAGTGTCACATAAATTATACTTAAGTCGTCAAAAGGAAAATTGAGAAAGGAGCAGGATAAATACATGTTCTGCATCCAGTAGGAGTCCAATTACCTTGATAAGTGAAACCGATTCCACTGATTTATAGGTGGTAATCTTGGAGTTTGGCAATACCAAATACACACAGAATATTTTTATGCAATGCTCTGCTAATTATTAACAACACCTGGCTTTACAGCTAAACAACCTTTGCAGACCTTTGAAAATGAGGACATCCAGTGGCTGAACGTTGTAAGTGAGATTTTCACCAAGGATTTATGTTTAGGGCAGAACCTCACCAATTATGCCAAATTTCTGCCCTTTGCAGAGGCCTGAATTAGGTCATGTGTGTAGCAGAAGCTTTTACAGAAATCTTCTGTGCTGCAGTAAATTCTACTTAATTAAAGGGCTTCTGGTTGTAACAAACTGAGGCAAGCTGAGTATCACCCAGTAATACCTAGAATATTGCTTCACCTTTCTTTCTCTGCTTCCCTGTGATCATAGGCTTATGCTGTTATTCATATTTAAAAAAAAAAAAAAGCAAGCTTCCAAATCCCATCACATTTCCAGTTTGGCCTCTAGATCTCTTATTTAGTTACAGAGAGTAAACATGCTTGTGAATTTTAGAAACCCTTAGCACTGAGCCAGTCCCTCTGGAACCAATCAGTACAGCAAGTGTCACACTCCATGCTTTTATTAATTTAGCCTTAGATGCACATGTTTGAATATTTACACCTAGCTTCTATATTATTATATTATTTAAAGACCAATTGCAGTAATTAATCAAAATTTGAAACACATATTCTAGGAGAGGAACTAAAACATTAATTGATCAAATTAATGCTTTCCTGACATGGAATTGCAGTGGAAAATAACAATATATCATTCCAGGACAAGAATATTGTGCCTTGTATGTACCACAGAATAAACAGAAAGAAAATATGTAGAAATCAGTGTCACATCTAGAGAAAATGGGTCACTGGAGCTTTTGTACATTTACAGGCTCTGAATTCCCCTAGGGAATGGCCATATAGTATCACTCTGCTAGAAGTAATTTCTCACCCAACACTGGGCACTGAATTTGGCAGCTGAGAATTGCAGAACTGTGCTTAGTTTCCAGGATGAGCTGAGTAAGGCCAACAAGAAGAAAAACCCTTACCTTTTTCAGAAGTTGAACTAATGTCACTCTGGACTGTATCTACATGCCCCAGAGTAATCCCTTGAATATTTGTCAGGTAACCCTTCATACAATTCATACCTTTGAACTAGCAAAGCCAGCTACTTAAGAGAGGGGAAAAGAGCACCCTGGACCTTCACCTCCTCCACCAATTCATTTCAACATGAAGTGCATGCTACAGTCTGAGCGCAGAGGCTTGTGTAGTCTCCACCTTCTGTTCCCACTGTTTTCTCCTGTCTAGGTTGACTGTAGTTGCACTGATTAAGGCTCCCCACCTGGGTAGCTGTAACTTGCTTCTCAGTGCACTCTAATCACAGAATATGCTGAGTTGGAAGGGACCCACAAGGATCATCAAGTCCAACCCTTAGCCCTGCACAGGACTAACCCCAAGACTCACCCCAGGTGCCTGAGAGTATCATTCGAATGCTTCTTGAACTCTGTCAGGTTTGGTGCTGTGACCACTGCCCTGGGGAGCCTCTTACAGAGCCCAAACACCCTCTGGGTGAAGAACCTTTTTCTAATATCCAAACTAAACCTCCCATGACACAACTTCAGGGCATTCCCTCAGATCCTGTCACTGGTCACCACAGAGATCAGTGCCTGCCCCTCCTTTTCCCCTCACAAGAAAGCTGTAACTGCAATGAGGTCTCTCGTCAGTCTCCTCCAGGCGGAACAGACCAAGTGACCTCAGCTGCTCTTCATACAGCTTCCCCTGCACACAAAACCCAAGGTGAGGCCATCCCAGTGCAGAGCAGAGCAGGACAATCCCCTCCCTTGATCAGCTGGAAATGTTGTACCTGATGCCCCCAGGTCATAGTTGGCCCTCCTGGCTGCCAGGGCACTGCTGACATATTCAACTTGCCATCAACCAGGACTCCCAGGTCCCTTTCCGTGGCTCTGCTTTCCAGCACCTCATTCCCCAGTCTGTATGACCAGCCAGAGTTGCCCATCCCAGGTGCAGAATCTGGCACTTTCCCTTGTTGAACTTCATATGGTTGGTGATTCCCCAGCCCTTTAATTTGTCAAGGTCTCTCTGCAGGGTCCCCCTGCCTTCGGGGGGAGTCAACAGCTCCTCTGAGTTTTGTGTCATTTGCAAACTGTAGTAGCCCCAGGAAAGTCAGGACCCTGTTGTCTAACAGTCTGTCAGTGTCTCGTAATGAGAGCCTTTACCAAGAGATTCACAAGGTCGGAGGGTGCTTCAACCACTCTTTTAGGGGGGCTCAACAGAGCGAAGACCCCTCCATGCTGCTGGCAACCGCATGGATTCACTTTAACAGTTTATAGAATAACACTTTTATTAATACAAATTGTGACAGATTAATAAGATTTGAAGGTTGTCAGTGATAGTGTCTACTGCAAAAATACATCTACTGATATTAAGCAAGTGCAAGCTCTGATATGAAGGAATCTGCTAATATGCCATGGGGTAAGCACAAGCAAAAGCCTTAGTTGTAAAAGCAGCATTTAACATGCATAGAGTATATTTCTCACCCAAGTCATTCCTCTGAGGGGGGAGAAGATGGACTCAGCCCAGCAACTGATCCCAGCAGGTTTGGTGGAGGTCTTCTCCCACTTTCCCTGTATCCCCAACTTCCTTCTATATGTTTGGATGGAGTTTGAGTAGCTCTAGTCATAAATACCTTTTATGTCTGATTGGTGTACCTAATGGCAGGGAGGTGGTGATCGTGGCTTGGCACTTGAGGAAGGGTTTTGGCATGGTTGTTGGCTTCAGCAGCAGAGCATCTTGATTCTCCCTTGTCAGACAGGTACTGTACAGTCTCGGCACCACAGTGTTCTCCCATTCTGCTGGGATTAGAATGGAGGAGGCTGTGTAGTCTCTACTTTATTCTCCACTCTGTTCTGTTTCTCTGAGCAGATGTTTATTGTTATACTGGGGAGCATGTCAACCTCCATCCAGGGAGTTGCAGCTGCTTTTTACTCTAAAATTCCAGAAAAAAATTCTATGTTTAACTCTATCCATAATCCCACAGACTCTATGATCCTTGTGGGTGCCTTCCAACTCAGCACATTCTGTGATTCTGTGAATCCCATCAAGGCACATTAAATTTGTTATGATCCAGCTGGAGCAGCAGATCCTGAACAATTTCAGTGTCAACTGGGAGCTGGTCCTTCTTGCACTCATGGTCCTCCAGCTCAGGGCACTGAAACCCCCTTGGTCCATCATCTGTGTTGAAGACAGAGGTAAAGAAAGCACTGAACACCACTGCCTTGGCTATGTCCCTGTTTGTGAGGTGGCCATCACCATCCTGTAGTGTGTTATTGCCATTAATATTTTTGGAAAAACTCATTTTATTGTCCCCCACATTTCTGGCCAGCTTGAACTCCAGTTGAGCTTTGGCCATACAAATTTTCTCCCTACAGGGACATGCAGCATCTCTATTTTTCCCAGGTCACTTGTCCTTGCTTCCACTGGGCATACACCATCCTTTGTTGCCTTATTCCCAAGAGAGGGTCCCTGCTCAGCCAAGTGAGCCTCCGCCTTGCCTGCTTAGCTTCTGACATTTGGGAATCACCTGCTCCTGTGCCCTTAGGAAGTGATGTTTGAAAAGTGACTAGCACTGATGGACCCCAGCACCTGCAAAAACATTTTCCCAGGGGATCTTACTTGCTAGCTCCCTGAGCAGCCTGAAGTCTGCTCTCCTCATGTCCAGAGCTGATGTTTTGCTGGCACTTTTCCTCCCATTAACAGAGATTTGAAACTCCACCACTTCATGGTCACTGGGGCCGAGATGGTCACCAATTCCCACTTTGTTCACGAGATCCCCTCTGCTGACAAGCAGCAGATCAAGGAGGGCCTCTTTTTGAGTTGACTGCCTTTGGACCTGTTCCACAAAGTTGTTATCCAGGGTTTTTAGTATTCTCCTGAACCAGGTTGTACCAGCTGAGTGATGCTCCTAGTTAATTTCTGGCAAGTTGAAGTCCCCCATAAGGACCAGGACGGTTGACTTGGAAGTGTCCCTTAGTTCCTCGAAGAGTAATTTGTCAGTGTCAGTGTCCTGGGTGGGAGGCCTGTAGTAGACTCCCATGATGACATCTACATTACTTGCTTGCCCCGTGATTCTTAAGCTAAGTCTCTGTTACTGCAGCCTTGCCCTACTCTCCCCTGCTCTCTCTCTTGTGCCAGCCAGCACTAATGCTCATGCAGGCACAGTATATCCAGTTCAGGAAAGCCAATTCAGCTGGAATCCAATCCAGCCATCATTAGTATCTGTATCTGCTATCTGAACCACTTCAGTTCCCAATTCCACAGGACAAGTACCAATTCAATGCACTTTTTATCAGTTGTGTATTTTTAGACTCTGAGGCTACACTTTCAGTTTAAGCTTGAACCACTTAGACAGTGAGTTATGCTAGGATTATACCACCATGCTGGAAACTGAATCCAGTGCCCTTATCATCAGCAACAGATAGGCTGTAGTCCTGAAACTCCCCAGCAAGACAATTCTCTCACACTTTTCTAGCGTTCTTGCAGCCAAGCTCAGGCTAGACCACCCATTAGAGGGCTTCAGGTCACTTTTGGCCATCCTAACCCACTCTTCAGCCTAAACTTTTCTACTTACAGACTTCTGCTAGGGGAAAAAAAAATACTATTCTCCTTCACCTCCCCTTCCTCAAGCTCTCCTGTGCATTGGTTGCAGCCACAGAGTAAGGTCAAGCTTGCTGATCCTGTGGGAAGCTAAACCAGTATGAAAAATACAAAAAGACAGAAGTTTTTTTATTTCATTCTTTTTGAATGTTGAATCAACATAGTATATACTACATGAGCATTAAATCTGATTCAAGAAAGAAGGTGGAAAAGTTTGGTGAGCAGTTTGGGATTCTATTTTTACCAGTTTGTCTCACTGCTTAGTCAGAAAAACACTCAGCCTGGTGCAAAGAAGGTGCTAGGAACATAGAGCAAGAGAGGAGAGTCTATGTTAATGCCAGTTTTGATCAGCTCACATTGTTATATCTTAGACTTAAAAATTTTACAGCTTTATCATTTGGGAGCTATGTTTAGAGCTCAAAAAACAAAATGGTGAGCAAAAAGCATGCTGGGCAGGCACTTACTTTCTTTAAAGGAGAGCTGTAGTGTTAACAGACTGCCTCTTCCAGGATTACAACACATTTTTTCCTCTAGCTTGGGGCTTATGAAGAGCAGAATGAGAATCCTACCATGGATTTCTGCACTCTTATATTAGAGTTATGATAGCAGCAGTGTTTGGGGTGGCTCTGCTTGCTGGCTAACAGCATAGAAATTCCTGCTGTCTTTCACACATTGTAATGTGGAAGCAAATAGTGTGAGTGAGAAATTCAGGTTATTTTTCTCCCTATTACTCTTAGTGTTCTCTAGTATCTTAGATATTTTCTGGACAATTAGTGCCATACCCAGATACTTACTTGATTTCATTTATTATTAAAAGTTAACATTGTGTTGGGCACAGACGCTTAAACCAGTGCACTAAGCAAAGCCAAGCCAAGGGTCCCTGTCAAACTGAATTACACAACTTTCCTCTTTGTTCCTCCACAAAGGTTATTTTAATTACATAGACTTCATAGAGCAGCTCATGAGGAGTACCTAAATTACAGACAGCAGACAGGGACAGGTGGGGAAAAGTGGCTTGGAACTCTGAGAGGTGTTGAAACCTGTGCTGTAACATAAGAGAATTGGCAAAGCAACTGAATATCGGTACTGGGAGCTTCAGGATGCTTTTCCTCCTACAAACAGCACTGTGATATATTTTTGACATAGACCAGCTCACAAGGACTTCATCCTGAAATTAGAGCTTTTAAATTGGCTTAGTCTTCTGGCTAGATTGTCCTGGCTTTATAGAAGGTATCTGCATTTCATTGAATTCATTATGAATGCAACCACAAAGCATGTACTTATTTCTCCAGAGGCTACCTTAGATTATATGTTGCCAAATTATATATTGACAGATTATATGGTGACAAGCAACTCATCCTTGCATTCCTGTCACCAGCCCACCAGACAGAAACCACACTGTACACAGGCTGAGAACAACAAAACAACATTAGTTCCTGTTCACATCTCTGATTTGCTTTCAAAATGCTTGTTTTCAGCTGAGAAGCATAAGGGCAAAAATATTGTCATCCTTTGTACTTCAGGAAGAAAAAAAAATGTGTAAGTACTATAAGTAAAAAAACAACAGCAAATATGTATTTTGATTTTTCCAACAGCACGACGTTTGTAGAGCCATTATTGGTATAAAAATCAACCTCAAATGTCTGTAGAGGTGACTAATATTCCCCCTCCCTCCACTCTGTATGGCATCAAAACTGTTCTTTTCCATTAAAAACATTCAAAAAGTTATGTAGCACCTATGCCTTATCCTCTACAGAATAAAAATATAAATAAAAAAATCCATATTCTCCTTTAATACAAACTAGATGCTACAACATCGTCATTTTCTCTGTGTCAGCCTGAGCCAGTGATCTGAATCTAACCCAGCTGTCTGTAATAAAACAGAAAATACAAGGCAGAGAACTACTGGCCATTTCACACTGAGGTCTGAAAATATTGAGGGAATGTATACTGTGTTTTGAACAGATTCATCTATACTTTACCAGAGTGGCTTGCAATTTTGAAGTCCTACTGAATACAAGCTATGCTTACCATATTGAAAAATAACAGATGTATATTGCAGAGCTTTGCTTTTCCAGTTTGGTGATAGTGGATTTTTTTTATTGGACTCAATGGGCTGTGAATATTTGTAATTCGTCTGACTGTCTGAGTGCATATTGCCATTCCTGTGTTTCTCAAGTTCCAGCACAAATTTTCTAGAATAAATCCCAAGTGCTGCATATTAGCGTAGATTTAAATGGTTCAGCTTCACAGCTATTGACTGCTGACTGGTTACAGAAACAGCCTTCGCATTTGCCAGGGCTACTTGTCTGCTGATACGCATTCTGTTCAAACACAGGCACTATGCCGGCATTAATAATGAGATAGGATCTCGCCCTGATGCTCAGAAAACAGATTCTGAAAGGACTATCCAAGCAATGGAAAATTAGTTTTTCCCAGTTCAATCTGCATGCCCTCCCCCACCCATCCACCCCAATGTTTAGAGTCGACATCTCCACTCAGATTTATTCTCCAGTCAAAGTCCAGGTAATTTCAGTGGATGACTCCTATTAACATTCTCATAAAGTAATCATTACCACCTCTCTGTCCTGGCAGCACTGGATTTCTCTAACTTTCTGAAACACGTTTTGCCGTAAGCTTTAGCTCATGCAAGCAAGAGATTTTTAGTTGATCTAACAACCTGCTCTATTTAGAGCAGGTAAAAAGAGGATAAGTATAAAGAGCCAATGGGGCTCCCCACGAAGAGAAGCAGTGAGCCTCATAGTCTGTACACAAATTTGTTATGGCATATCTTGAAACTAATGTCGCTCTCCTTCAACCTTTTGTGCTTAATTTTCCGTGGTGGAAAGTGGCAGGCCATTATCAGCACACTCATGTGAATTACTAACTCATGCTGAAGGCAACCTGGAGGTTTGCTGCCTGCCACAGCTATGCTGCCAGTCACTGGGCTGTGCCACATGGACTGACGTGACAAGGGCACCTATTCTACATAACCCAGATGTAAAACAATGGAGCTCTTGGAAGGCACCTGAGGAAGTCTTCCTTCTAGCAAGTCTTCATCTTATTTAACAGGGACAAGAAGTGACATCTGATTAAAGATGCAAGCTCAGACATTGATCTCTGTCTTTGCAGATTGATACACTGAGGCCACCAGAGCTATGTGTGGTCTTTTATGGAGATCAGCATAGCTACTTCTGCTCTGAAGCATTTTGTCTCCACTAGATAAAACTGCACAGTGATTTTCCTCTGTGAAAAGAAGAAAAAAAACAGGCTTTTTTTTAAAGCTGCCAAAAGGCATGGGAGCCAGGGTTAGGTGAGCAGAGGACAGCATGTTTATCTACTCACTTCCCCACAGGCACAGCCCACTTATCATGCAAGGCTGTGAGCAGAGTTGCAGATGAGCAATACCCAAGAGCAAGGCATGTTTTGGGCATGGAAAAGACTTGGGGTTTGGGGGCAGGGGGGGTTTGAAACGTCCTATTTTCAAAACAGGAACTGAAATTGGACTTTCTAAACCTGAATTTGAAGCATCTGCTTTTGGGAACACAAGCACCTATTTTACACTTAGCAACAAATCAGCAAGTCAAAGTGTGAAGAAAACAAATTTAGCAGATTGAAAAGTATGAACAAGCACTTGAAGACAGCAAACACATTCTCATTTTTGAGCACGTCAACAGCATCCTGATTATTTTGGGATACATTAGCAAGGAACAGCTGCGTCTCTGAAACTAGGAAGCTTTAACTTCCTGTTGGAGTGCTATGAAAAATAAAAGATGCCACTGGAAATACATTTATGGAATTATCTGTGATGGAGAATATTGTGACACTTCTGAAAGTAAGAGAGAAAAGAAAAGCATGCGTGTGCAACACAAGAGAAGGCAGGGCTTCTTTCAGAGAACACCTTCATGCAGTGTTGTGTGGCTGTTTTGCATCAGGAGCTGGAGGAGGAAGGGTTGTAATAAAAAGAAGAGGCAAACAGACAGGCTGTGGGGTCTGGTGAACAGAGGAGGTTCTGGGGAGGGGCAGGTAAGGACACAGCATAGGTTAATTAGCTCGAAATGCCAGCAGACTTTGCACTAAATAGAACTAAAAATCACCTTACTCAATGTTACTGGGAGAGCTGGCAAGACAAACAGCTACATTAGTATTTTGGATGACAGACTGAAAAAAGTTTGTATTATTATTGTACTCTCAGAGGCTTCTCTGGTTTTTAAGGTTTCCTATGCTTGTGGCTTGGCATCTCTCTTGAGGAAATAAACCCTCTAAGCTGCACACCAACATTCTTGAAGAGGGGCTGTTAAGGAGGAAATTACACAAACCATAATTTTCATAATTGCCTGAAAGAGTTACAAACTGTGCCCAGTTTGGGAGGAAACAGGGACCTAGTTCTCACAGCCACTTTTTGCAGCACTTGAATCCCCCTGTAACCTCTCCTGGGCCACAGAACAGTCACCATGAAGGATGGACAAGCAGGGACAGGAGCCATGCTTCAAGAAGGGCAGGAGGTGGGATGCACAGCACCTGCCTGACTCCTTATGCTCTCAGGACTGTGGTCTTGTACTGAGACTTCTGCTGTGAAAATTCTTGCCAAATTCTGTTGTGCAATACCCTTTAAACTTAGGTAAGCAGGATGCACCTCAGAGTACAGTAAGGAAAAAGCAATTCTCTGTTGTCTCCCCAAAAGTAAGAGCCCCAACATCCCCCAGTAGCAGCATGCTGGTAGCTACAGGGGGGTGGGAGCCAGGCACTGCCAGAGGAGGCAAGGAATAATGGATGGGAATCAAGGTGGAGAGTCAATACCCAAACAAAAGTGTCTTCTCTCCTATAACAAGAGTAGTGCCATGGGAAATTGTCATTCTTTGAGAATCATAACAATTCATTCCCAGAAGAAAGGCATTATTCTCAATATGATTCAACAGATTATTATAAATAATGGATGAGAAATGAAGTTTCCTGTTGCAGAGCAATGAGAAAAATACTGGTAGGAAGAGTGGCTGTTTTATCCCAACTAGCTCAAGATCTCAGTGGGTTTTAACTACCGAGAACTAAAAAGAATGTAAACTACTGTGCTAGTCAGAACAGTACCAAAAACATTGTCTGTCACATCCTTGGTTTTTCTCTAAATACTCAGAAAAATCCTTCTTATGTGTCGTAAGTGCCATAATTTTGAGAAAATTGTACTGTGTTTTCAATGTTTAACATTGACTTATATGCAAAATATAGCTCAGCCTTACTCCAACAATCTAGAAAAATGCTTCATACATTATGCATAAATTCTTCCACAAAGCTCTTGATACAGATTATAGAGAAACAAGATATACTGTCATCTGAGTGTTGAAAGTTTTTATAACACTGAATGATTAAATAACTTCATAGTAAAACAAACTCTACGGTTTTCTTGAGGAAACTCTTCCCTAAGCCTCTCTTGCTAGGCAAGCCAAAAAGATTGGAGCTCTCAGTAATGAAAAATATGCTGCTGTACCAAACAGCAGAGGAAACACAGATCCAGGTTACTGCAGCTCTCCAGATGGGGAAACTTCTGGAAAAAGTATTCAATAGAAACCAGTACTTTGCTGAGAACATTACATTTTAACATATTTTAAACACCACTAAGACCTTGTATGATCCCAGTCAACCCTGAACTTGTGTGAGTTCTGCTGCTCCAGTTGGATCCCTGTAAACCTGTGGGGCCTCATAGGATTCTAAGAATACTCAAAGAGCTGACTGATGTCATCACAAGGCCTCTCTCAATGATTTTTGAACAGTCTTGGGAACCTGGAGAAGTTCCAGTTGGCTGCAAGCTGGCTAACATTATCCGAATTTTCAAAAAGAGTAGAAAGGATGACCTGTGAAACTGCAGGCCTGTCTGTCACTTCAGTAACTGGCAAAATTATGGAGAATATTATTCTGCGAGGTATTGAAATCAACACCTGAAGGACAACACAATTACTGCTCACAGCCAGCACAGCTTCATGGGGGGGAAAGACCTGCTTATCCAGTCTGATATCCTTTTACAACAATGTAACCCACCTAGTTGACCAAGAGAAACCAGTTGATGTCATCTTTTTGGACTTCAGTAAAGTTTTTTATACTGTCTCTCCCGGGATCCTTCTGGACAAACTGACCAGCACAGCTGAATGAACAGATTGTGTGGTGTGTGAGCAATTGGCTCACAGGTCGAGCACAGAGGGTAATAGTGAATGGGGTGACATCACGCTAGCAACTGGTCACTGGTGGGGTTCTGCAGGGCTCCATCCTAAGCCTAGTTCTCTTCAACATCTTCATAAATGACTCGGACACGGGACTGGAAGGGATACTAAGTAAATTTGCTGATGATACTAAATCAGGGGCTGCTGCTGACTCCCTTAAAGGCAGGGAGGCTCTGCAGAGAGACCTTGACAAATTAGAGGACTGGGCAGTCACCAACTCTATGAAGTCTAACAAGGGCAAGTGATGGATTCTGCACCTTACCAAAGAAAGGATTTTGAAATGATAACAACTATTTAATCAGTTGGTGATCAACATCCAGGTAACAACAAAACCTTGGGGCAAAGGGCAGAGACCTCTTTGTTAGCATGAGGTGCCCAATATATTGATTTTGCTTTTTTGAAGTGACATAGAGTATTTTTCTCCTTTCCTGTAGAGGGATTGGTACTTCTGCTCTGAGCCTGTGATATTCATCCCTCAGCTGCAGAAGCAAACTCAGATCTCAGGCTTTCTGGAAACTTGGAGAATCTGCTTTGTGAATAAGCCTTTGGGACTTCTCTACACCATTTTGTTCTCTCTCTGCCCAGAACTCAGCTGTCAGCACTGCTCCAGCATGATACTAATGCTCTGAAAATTTACACTTTAATGCACCACTTTAGTGTTTATCTAAAATTTTAGACAGACCAATTATCTAACTTTCAAACTGAAAGGTCTGGAAGCATTAAAAAGCACATCAACACAGGTAACTGTGACAAAATACATTTTGCAGAGAGCTGGCTACAGCACATCCGTGGGGGAGAAGAGCTGCGAACTCTCAGCATTGTGAAGAGCTGTAAGTAGGAAAAGTACTGTGCCTCGTGAAAGAAATTTATGTCATACATAGAGGAAAAGTGCACGAGGAAAAGTGCTTCACAGCTTTTTCCTCTCAGAGAGATCTGCACCTTGACAAGAGGGACTATTGCTACCCAGTCTGGTCTAGGCAGCTATTTCCCCTTCTTGCAGGGTAGACCCCCTTTCTTCTTCCAGAGGCTGGAGCTGCTTGCGCCTCTTCTTTATGGCTGAGCAGCTTATTTTCCTGCTTCTGCAAGCAGCATCTCTTTTTCTGCAGCCTCAGCATTCCTTAAACATTAAGAGAAAGGGCATGGAGATGTGGCAAAGAGCTTTTGTCTACTGCTTGGATACCCATTTGCAGTTCTATAGGAGGAGAGTTAAGGAAGATTTTTCCAGAGCTGTTCAGGCCTCTCCCTGAGCAAGTGACATTTTTAGGCCTGTCACCAGCGATAAGAAGAGGCAAGTTCTTTGTAAACAGAGTTCACAAAACATACGCTGCCAAAGGCTCCCACCAGCACTTCCCACAGCAATCACACAATTTAGGGCTTGAGCTACAAAGATGACATTCACAACTTTGTATTTTCACAGTTAAAGCAGGGATTTTAAAGTCCTGCAATTTGAGGGGGAAAACCCACCAAAAACCCAACCTTCCACACTATCTTGACCTGAATAGTTTTGTTTCTGAAATTGAGACTGTTAGGCCTCAGATTCCAGGATGTTTCATCTCCAGGCCATGAGAGACTTGAGCTTTGTATGTCCATTTGCAGAAACAGTCTTCTCAAGTCTTCTGGGATTAGAACATCCCTTTGCACATTTAGGAATGCTTGTTTTGCATCTGTTTTTTTGGATCCCAACACTCCATTAATTATATTTATTTTTGGAAAAACCTGCAATTCTGTCTCTAAAGTATGTGTAGTCACAAAGGTCCCTTTTCACTAAAGCTTAGGGTAAAAGTTTTAAAAACAACCCAAGACATGTGACCAAATGAAATTAGAATTCTGTATCATAGAATAAAATGCAGTTCAGCTCCATGAAGAAGTTTAGAAAGGGAGAAGATCTGATAGTTGTGTAAGGATTTAGTTCACAAGTGCACAAAACAGAAAATTGAAAAAGCACATTAAAAATTGTTTACTAGAAACTGTGAGAAGAAAATATCTCTGTACATTGCACGTCACTTCCATTTATCCTTCATGTGAAGCAGCACAACTGCATAGAGTGATTCCACCACTTTCCTGAATGGTTTCTCTGCTAAACAATGGCACCCAAAGCAGAGACCCATTGAAAACCAAAGGCAAATGATCACACCAAGAAATGCTGAACCCAGCCCCTACAGTGGATCATATCTGATTGATCATGAGGACTCATCACCATTCTTCTTCCCCCCTCAACTGGTTCAGCAGCTCAGAAGGGAAATGCTTTGGGGACTGGAGCAAAATATTGTTTACATGGGAATTACTGACAAAGCAAAGAAATAATTTAAAATTTCATAGTATGTTCAGCCTGTAAAGAAATGAAATCAAGACCATTTCTGCCATAGATGATGAACCAGGAAAGTAAGATTCTCCTTCAAAGTTACTCCTTCTTTCCTCCCTTGCCTGGTAAAATTAAGCTTGTCACAAGCAGACATTACCAATCTGGAGAGAACTAGATGTTTCTTCAGCGGCAATAACTAGTTGAAATTGCAGGAAAACTGTCTTGATAAATTCGACCTCTGCTCAGCAGCAGGGCTGGCTGCAAGGGGAGACAGGAAGCTGTCTAACCACTGCCTTCAATTACACACTCAAAGGCCTCTCCTGTCTTAACAGGAAGGGCAGAGAAGAGAAGTAATGCAAATGAAAGAATAAGGCAGCTCACAGTTGTTCTGGCTTTTTGTTGAGCGGTGTTTTGTTTTCCCCCAAAAGCAGTGTATCTAGGACTGCCCTCTTAGTTATCAATCCGTCAACATTTTTCACCACCCTAAATCCTGGCACAGGCATTTTCCTGAGCTTTCAGATGGCAAGTCTGAGATCTGGCCTGTGTGAGGGGATTTCTTTTCCTTCTGCTGAGGTTATCCTATGACTACCAGAAATCCTCAAAAATCCCCAGGTACCAGCCAGCCAACAGCATCATGCTCGAAGCTGTAACAACTTTCCTGCTCACAGGGATCCCAGCTGTGCCTTGCTTTTACAGCAGCTCAAATACTGATCCCTCAACTACTGCCAAGAGCATACACAGGGCAGTATATTGATGTCCACAAATTCTTCCAGAAGAATCATGCCAAGCCCTTGCACCCCTTTCTGGCTTTAGCCCAGGAATTAAACTAGCATTTCAAAGCCTAGAGGGTCCCCTAGAAGAGCTTAGCTCCCAGAACTCACATGCCTTCCGAGCAGGGTCTTGTAAATCAAATGCTTCACCTCAAAACTGTTTTCCTCCTCCTGCCACAGGGACTGTTTAGATGGCAACATAATCCATCTTCCTTTTTCAAGTGGTATAGCAGTCAGGCCAAGCTTTCTTCTTGGGCCCAACCACTAACAGGATGGAAAACTTTCTTGAATGCTATGAAGTAAATATTGTCAGGAAGTGGAAAGTGGTTTCTATGCTTGAAATGAACAGTTCAAGAAGAAAAGAAACATTATCCATTTGTGGTCTTTTCCACAACAGCAGGGCTTTCCTTTTGTGACCATATTTTTCTCCCACTACTTACCTAATTTGCCAGAAATTAATACGGAACTTTCTTATCACCTGGAGGAAAAAGCATTATGCTGCTGAGATGAAAGGCTCTGGAGATACTGCAAGAGGACTATGAGCTGCATTGTGTTTAAGGAAGAGAAGGCCATCATGCAACTTGTGACATTTAGTCTTTCCAGTGAAAATAGTCCCTAACCCGAGAGGGATCAGAGGTCTCTTTGATGAGATGGCAACCAGGCTGGGGAGTATGTAACAAAACCAACCAAACATCTTTTGCACATCCACCAGAAGGAAAGTCACCTGCCTCAGGCCGATATACTGGTACCATGTACTGTTAGGTATGTCAGAGGCCAAGAACACACGGATCTAGCACTAATTCCTCTTTACTGGAGTAACTGTATATAAGGATGCAAGGCAGGAAACTGCAGATGCACATTAGTGTTTCTAGATCAGATGAAAAGGATATGCTTTTGAAGTAAGCTTTGAATTTACCTACACATAGGATTCATATTGTGTCATCAAGCAATGTCAAACCACAAAAACAAGATTCCTCACAAATTAACTGGAAGATGCATTCCCAGAGCACTCCAAGACACTGCAGCCTCAGGTGGGTATTAGTCCATAGGAACAGACAGCATATCTGAAGCAAAAGGAAAGCTCTGGCCTAAAGTGTGTGTAGCACCAACTACTTTACAATAAAGAGATTTGCTTGCCTACAGTATTTTCTAAAGTAGAAATTGTCAGGACAACAATCTGATTCAATGAGTACCCTTCTGCATATCTCTTACCAGAGGTATGTCTGCAGCTTTTGAAGTGAAAGCAAGAAATGGAAATGAAAGCCACAATCTTGAAGTCAAATTTGCCCTCCACACAACTCTGCTACCACTGTCGAGTATTGAAAAAGAGCTATCTCCAATCCACAGTGTAAATCCACTAGTTAAAACAACTATTTATCTTTCAGATTCCCTGTCATCTATGTCTGCTCCAAATGGCTACAGCTGTGTTATCTAATGCCAGAGTTTAACAAAGAATTTGTCTTTTCTTACTTGAAAGGATACCATCAACAACTATAGGAAATAAAAGTGTTTCAGAAAAAAAATCAAATCACAAAACAAACAAAAGAAAACCAAACCTGTTGAACAATTCAGACCACGCTTGATACAAACTTCCAGCTGAATTGAGCTTCTGCCACCAACTGATTAGCAACTTTATGATGGCCAGAGCTGTCTGGGGGACAAGAAGTGGTTCACTAGCTGTTCCATTAGATTTAAGTCTGAAAAGAATGTGTTGGTGAACTCTTCATATGTGTATGACAGATGTTGCACTATATCTCTCCTAATTGGTCAATCTTGATTTGATTCCAGAAACAGAGAAAGCTCCCCACAGTGTTTCCAGGTTAACATACCTGTTTTCAACTTTCATTCATTTTAGTACAACTATAATGCATGGAGAAAAACACAACAGAGCAGCACACCCACTGGCTTCAAATCCCTCTATAAACAGGCTATTTGCACAAGCTGTTATGTATGGGTGACAAGGTTATATGACCATCAAAGTTATTTTTGGTAGCAGTAACTCTGTAATCTACCTGTAATACCCAACAAACAGGATGGTGAGGAAACTCACACTTAAGGTGTAAGAAACAGCAAGGGGTTTCATGATGAACTTACCCTCTGCTTCATGAGGAGTTCTAAGAAGGCAAATCCTCTGGAAGTACAAAGGAAGAAACTAGACCTGCTTGCAACTACTGAGTGCAGTCTTCCTAAAAAAAAGACTTCTCCTGTTTCTAAGCCATGCCTTTAAGGCAAAGTCAGGCTTACAATTCACAAAAGTGAACTGGTTTAGAAGAAGAAATTACAAAGATGTACTTCATTTCTAAAAGTAAACTCATTCATAGACCAACCCCAAATTGCAGTAGTCCCTAACTCTTGAAAGGACAGCTATTCAAGACTAAATAGCTTTTTCACTTTGAACACAAAAGTTTCTGGTCTCTTCGTGACAGGCTGAGAGCAGCAGATCAGAATACAGCATGTTTTCTTTCATCTCCACATTTATGCAAATGAGTTCATATAATCACAGAATTGTTTAGGTTTGAAAAGACCATGCAGGCCATCAATGTCCAACTGTTAACCTAGCACTTTAGTCTCCAAGAGCCACATCTACACATGTTTTAAATACCCCCAGGGGTAGTAACACAACCTTTCTCTGAGCAGCCTGTTCCAGTACTTGACAACCCCTTCAGTGAAGAAAATTTGCTTATTTATTTAATCTAAACCTTCACTGGTGCAACTTGAGGCCACTTCCTCTTTTCCTGTAACTTGGGAAGTGACCAACCCTCACCTGTGTACAACCTCCTTTCAGGTAGTTGTAGAGATCAGTAAAGTCTCCCCCTCAGCCTTTTATCCAGACTAAATGACTTCAGTTCCCTCAGCCGCTTCTCATAGAACTTGTTCTCCAGAGCCTTCACCAGCTTCAACTGATAGTGTGTACTGGCCTTATTTCAATTCAGATTGAAGAAAGCAGCAGTATGAAAGGACTCAGATGTTTCAGTTTTTATTGCTAATCATTTGGCCCTGCAATGTTTCATAACCATATTAACTAAGGCAAATTGAACAGTGTTTACATGAACATTACTTTCATTCACTGTAGCATGATATACAAATAGTCACAGCACGTAAGCTGCAAATACACAGCTTCATTTTATCGTCGTCCAGCTCTACTCTTCAATGCTTTCAAAGTTTTCTTCATGATTGGTGCAATTTCTTCAAGAGCAACAAAACAGGAAGACCAATTAGGATTACAGGTATTAGTGACTTCAAATGGTATTAGCATAATATTAAGCATATATTAGTAGGCAGCAGGTCAAAACAACTAAATTGATAATCTTAGGAAATTCTATTTACTTTTGATAGGCTTCTTTCCATCTGAAATCATGATGCGTGAGTTGGAACTTTCAATGTTGCCAGAAGGAATCAAATTTGATGTGTTATTTTTGTCTCTGCTTTCTGGAATCCTTGTTTTTTTTAGAAAAAGGAAATAAGAAAAAAGTTAGTATTTGATATCAAGCTACTATTTGCTCTGGTTCATTTTGGAAAAAAAAACCCATCCTGATGAAACACATTTAAGATACTTTCTATATTTCAAAATCAGGATAATTAAGGTTAAAAGGGATCACAGGTGGTCTTGTCCATTTTCATTCTTGCATAAATTTTAGATTTATAGGAATTTATGTTGCTTATTAGTCTTTAAATTATCAGAGTTTGTGACATATTAAAATGGTCAGCAGTACCACTGTGATTCATAATGCCCTGTGCTCTAGTTTGTACTTTGTGTTTATTTTCCTCTTTGAACACAGCTGAGCTGCTAACTAGCTCTGACAGAAAATGAGGGCAAATTAAAAAAAAAAAAA
>VXBX01005335.1:1074423-1130579 GCA_013400415.1 Scytalopus superciliaris
AGCAAAAAAGAGAAGAAAAAAAAAAAAAAAAAAAAAGACAAAAAAAAAAAAGCCTGTGTAAGTATGAATGGCATGAATGACTAGCAAAAGGTACAATAATTAACCGTAAATATCAGATTGGAATCCTCAATCAACAGGACAAGGATGGAAGCAGATGCTTATACCTCCTGCTAAAGGCAGTTAAACCAACACAGCATTCAAGTGTCAGCATGGTGTCACCCTTCTGGACAGCCTTGTACACCTCAGAGCCAGTCCCTGACATTCACTGCCAGTACTCACATACCACTGAGAACAGCATCCTGCTGTGGATCTGCATGTCTGCCAGGGAACCTTCTTAGCTCCTGCAAGACCAGCTTCTTAAGTGAAAATTTCAGCTGTACAAATTCTGCAGCTCACAAAACTGATAGGCCAAAGCAATGAAATTAAACTCATCATGCCTAGACAAATCCTTCTTTCTCAAGAAGGAAAAAGCAACAACTCTTACAGCTTCTTTCACACAACACCAGTTCTTCCTAACTTGAGGAAAAAAAGTCTTGCAGAGCTCACAGCTACTGGTCCAGTGATTACTGGAGCAGAAAGAGCACATACACTACTGTACTTGAAGCACCTAAACTGGAAGGCTGGTCTGTCACAACACAGAATCAACCTCCCACAGAGCAGAGGCAAAAGCCTTACTCAAAGTGCCCTAAGCTACTGCCTTGGTAGGGGGAGACTATCTTTTCATTGTAAACAACAGCATGGAAAGAACTTTCTGAATCTCATCAGCTAAAGGTGCAGTTATGAAAAAATATTTGGTAAAAAGGCTGACTTTAAGAAATTGCTACATCCAGGCTGTCATTCCTGCCCCATACCACCACCTTCTTGAGCAGCAAGTCAAGGTTGTTTAAGTTTCTGAAATTCACAAAAATTTAAAAAAAAAAAACACAAGCAAAAAAGCAGTATTCAAAGTTCCTGAGGTTCACTCTGATCAGCTGTATCACTACAGGCAGCTGACTGGGATTTTATCAAAGCAGGAGAACATGTGAGGCTACTAGGCAGGCTTATAAACCCAAATCATCAACAATGGAATCTCCCCAGGATGTCAAGAGGCTCTACTGTGATCTGCAGAGAACACAGTGTCCACTCACACTCCAACTGGGAGGGAGAATTCACAAGTAGCACTTTGGAGAAATGTAGCATGGCAATGCACACACAGCAGAGGAGCACACAAGACTTAAAAGGCAAGTTAGTTTTTAGCCACAAGTCACTTAAAAACAGGAAAGTAAACAGTTATTTAGAACTTTAAAATTATTTTGCAGGCAAGTGTTTGAACTGACTAAGACACCCAAACTCAAATTAAAAGCGTTGTAAATAACACTTACTTGCACTTCTTCATGGGATGAAGCTGGGCAAGAGGTCCTGCTGTCCCATGGATTTCTTGCTGTCGGCGAATGTTCCTGGGTGGTTTTGCTGCACTGGTCATATAAGCCATTTTTACTTGCCTGCCTAACACAGAAGCAAGGAGCAGAGTACATGTGACTTTTTATACCATTTATGTCCAAAACTCTTTGCACTGTTGCTTAGGACCCTCAGTCTAACCAGTAAGGTAAGATTTGTCTAATGCATAACATTTGCAGCATAGAGCAAAGTATTGTACTAATGCATGGATGCATTTTTTCAGCAACCTTTAAATTAATAACAGTGTTTGTTCTTGATGACTTCTCCTGGAAATTCAGCATTAATGCTCACTGCAGACAGATCTCTAAACCCCATATATTGTCTGGAACAACAGAAGAGACTGGGTTTTGTAAGTGGAAGCGCTAACCACAAATTTTACCTTTTGGTTTCTTAGACTGAGCTGAAAGAATACTTTTTGTAAGCATCTTCAGTTTTTCTTCTCTCTGATTAAACAGCCTCAAGTACATTTCACGCCAAGACTCATCTTCCAGGAGGCTCTCATTTTTGAAGTCTCTCTGGCAGTGTTTCTTCCACAAGTGGTCAGACTCTTTTATAAATGCCTAATTTGAACAAAAGATAGTTTAAATCAAAGGTTTTAAAAAGTTTTCAAGAGTACCTGTTCACTGAGCCTGCAGACACAGCCCAAACCCTTGGTGGAGAAAGATGCAGAACAAATCCCACCACACGTGCTGTCACAGGTACCCCCAACGTGAAGTGTGGCAATACCACGCAGAGATACTGAGTTCAGCCTCAAACAGCTGAGCCCTGCATTGCAGTCAGTAACCCATGCTTACAGTCTAGACTTGTGTTCACAGCACAGTCTCAGGCCACTCCAGCTCCCCACTTGAAGCATGCAGACAAAGGGCTAAATTACACTGGGAAGGGTCACACACTCAGAGCCTCAGTGCCCAAATGCATCACAGAGCTGAAGTCCTAACAGTGTAGATATGAAATCTACTACACACATGAAATCTCACCCCAGCTATCTCCTGCCTGGTATGCTTTGCAACCTTAACAATTTGCACCTTGAAAACAGTTGGTTCTATTGACTTTCCCAGGTGTTTCAGTGGTAAATAATGTGGTCCTTTTCTTTTTTTTCTTTCTGATTTTTGGAAAGAAAAATACTTTTCTGTACACAGGCTTTCACTTAGTCATCAGTAATAATTCTCCCAAACATTTTAAGTCCTGATACTTGAGAAAGGAAGTCTTGATAATGACAGCTGAATTCAAAGAAATTAGTATGCAAGACAGAAACCCAGTGCAACCCGTGGAGTTGTGGAACTCTAGTTCCCTGAATTTAACAAGGCAGAATTTACCAGATTACATTCCTCTATTCGAAACAACTGCTCTGGTGTGCAACGTGTTAGCACAGGTTCAAGAATTTCAAAGGGCACACCTCCTACTTCTTGTAGCACTACAAAAAAGGACAGTACTTTCAGTATCTTACTTATTTTACTCAATGGGTAACAGCACTCACCAAACAGTTTAAAAGTGAAAATACAAGTTAATTTTAGGAAGCACTAACAGAACACTTTTTGAAATCAGGCTATGCACATATTTATAAATCAGCATGTCCATGTTGACTAGCAGTTATACTTGAGGATGGATAAAGCATCTTGGAATAGTCATTTCCCCATCTTTACCAACGTGTTTCACTCCCCCCTCTGCCTATGCATAGAAGAAAAGAATGTCTTGATCACTCATTCTAATTTATGTAAACAAGCAACTTGGGCAGGGGGAACACAGCAGACTTTGATTTAAATATTTTAAGGAAAGTTGGGACGTGAAAAATGGTAAGCTTTCAAAAAACTGACAATTTAGCACAGATATCAATTCCTTTTTTAAGTGTCTTTCAGCCTGCTCTGAGTCACTGTTTGTAGAGAGGGACAATGTATTTTAGTAGGCCAGTTGCTGGCATGGAGGGAAAAAGAATTTAAAAAAAAAAAAAAAAATCAGATACACTTTCAGCCATAGCCTGCTACAAATCCCTTGAAGTACTCACAATCAATATTATTTTGAAGCACACGGATGCACTGTTCATACAGGGTAAGCATCTTTGAAAGACAGACGGTTTTAGAGCCAGAGTACACTTGCATTTTAGAGTTCAGTCTCTGTCCTGTGAATTGAACTGTCTCACTGACTGGCTGGGGTGCTTCTACAACAGGTGCTACAGAAGCTGCAAGCAAAACATCAGCAGGTTTTATGATGCTTTAAACATTCAGCTCTGAGATAAACACAGCTGATAGGACATGTATATTACTTTTTCTTGAAATACAAAGTTCTTGCATTACAGTTTGGGGCCCTTGCATGTATTATATATTGCAGAAGTCCACTCACCATCATCTAACACCAAGACAGCATGTACACCGCAAGTGAGCTGCACCAACTCAAACCAGTCTTGCACTGTTTAGCTCCAGTCTACATGAGCTGCACTCATACTTAGGTTACTCTGTTACCCATTTACAGTCCCTTGCTCGGTATCCTGGAGAAGCCAGAAGCCGCAATAGCGGTGATATTTCGAGACCCCAGTGGTATGAAACCACTGAAACCTCGGGAGAGCTGCTAGGGAAACCCCTGGCACTTTCTGTCACCCACCTGTAAAGATGCTAGTGGTTCCTATGCCAAAGCTATACCTAGTGCTTCATATATTTATTTTACCTAAGATAATTTCTATTAAGTCTTTGCTTGGTCTAAGGTATAGACAGGAATAAAGATAAATGGGGCCTGTAGAACTACTACCTGATTTATGCCTTCACTACATCTGTGGTAACCTTCCACAGTATTTCTTTACTCAGCAAGCCATAAGGAAGACTTGAAAATTCCCTTCAACATTATTTTTACATATGATAAAGTGAAGCCCTTCTTTGCTATGAAGAAATTAGCTAATACAGTTTATTAGAAAAGGGAATAAAACATCTCTACACAGAGCTGTAAAAACTGCATCGTTTCACATTTATCAGCCTTATATACTACTTACCTGTAAAATCTGCAGCATATGGCGGAGATGAGACTGAGATGCCTGTCAAAAATTTAGGTAGTGGAGTATTAAGAAGCTCCTGGAGGCATGTCACTTTAGCCTGTGCACAGTCAAGGAAATATTGCTTCAACATTATAAATCTGGATTTACAGGGACTTAAAATAAACTACCAAAAAAAAACCAAAAAAACCCCACACAAAACAACAACAGAAAACAAACAAGCCCAACTCCTAAACAAGAAAACCCTTAAACAAACTCCAAAGTTAACTAGGATAATTAGAATTATTGCATTTCTATGCTAAAATTTACTCACAGGATTACTTTACAGTGCACCCTTTCATACTCTGCTTACCAAGAGTATGCCACAAAAGGGTTTTAGTGAGACATCTGCAATTAGTGCATAAACAGAGATTAAAGAACAGTAGATGAGTTCAGTTAACAGGCTTACAGATAAATCGATGTAGAGGCATGCAATGAATGAGACAAAGCTGCAAGATGGAAAAAAGTACAATCCTAAAAGACAGGAAACAGCTTCATACCTGGTCCTAACATGTCAAAAATTTTCACAGATAACCCCTTGAAAAGGGATTTAAAGATGCAGCAGTCTGTTGAGTATAGGTCCCTACAAATACACTATGTGCAACATCTACGCTGGGCCTTAGGTGTCCTCCATTTGCAAGTCAGGCACTTATAGCACAAAATTTGCATTTCCTGAACTTCACTTTAGTACTTTTAATAGCTTTTCACAACTGCTTGAATATACAAGATTTTTTCCTCAAACAGTTTATTCTAGAGTATCATACACAAGCCTCTGCATTAATATTTCTCCATTTGGGACAGAAGATACCACATTCAGATTACAGATTGTCCACGATAAGTAAAGCCTGAAGCTTTGACAAAACAACAAAGATAAAAGACTAAGATACCTCTTATTTCCAGCATGCAAAAAGTCGTAATTTAAAAGGCCTAATTAATACACATTTTTAGATATACCTTGGCTCAGAGGAGCTACTCAGGCTTCTTTCACTTCAAGGGACTAGGAGCTCAGATTAAGAACATGTATAATCTTGTTTTATATGCAATACTGTGATTTACTTCAATGCATTTAAAGAAGGTTCAGTTCCACTGCAAGCATTAATGTTCACTAAAAAAACACAGCATCTGACAAAAGGACTGTGCTCCACACAAACAGCTGCTGCAGCCATAAACCAGGCTGGTCAAGAAGTCAAGAATGGAAGAAGGAGGACATCTTTCCAAAGGTAAATAAATACATTTTCACTCTGCAGGTCAAAAGCAGATTAGCTGGTATGGATCAAATACTGTTGCAATATTTGAAATAATCCTAAAAATACAAGTTATGTCAATTGCAAACCACCAGTATGCAATAACCAGTCACTTTTTTTATTATTGTAATTATTAGCAATTGCAATGGAACTAATATATCAGAGTCATGCAACCTGTTCCTTAAAATAAATAGAGAAAAATTTCATTGAAATAAAAAGTCCAAAGCACTTCTTTATCTGCAGTGTATCTGCTGTTATCTCAACCATGTGGTGGTTTACCTTTTTACTGGGAATTTCTGACTGATCAATCTCATATTTTTTAACATCTTCCACTCGCTCTTCTGCATGAGAAAGTTTTGAAGTCTTTCGTGGCAATGAGCTGCTCTTCTGTTCACTGCACTTCTTTGGCCGTGCACCTGTAGAACCAGCCTTCCTCTTTTTTTTGTTAGTAACCTGATCATAAGTAAGATAAGATTCAAAAGACATAGTAGGGGGCTCAAATTCCTCATCACTAGATAATGTGGCTTTGCTTTTTATGACAAGTTGTTGTTTTGGTTTCTTCACACATTTAGGACTCCTCTGTTCAGAAGCATCCTTACTAGGCTTTGCCCTCAGGGGTGATAACCCTTTATTGGCTGCAGAGGAATGCTGCTTTTCTGAAACTTTCTTGCTCTGTGTGGAGGTGCTCTCTTTGAACTCACTTTCTTTAGCCTGAGAATTGGTACCCCAGGAAGCACTCTTAGAACCACTGCTGCTACATTCTTTGTTATCACATTCTTTTGCAGACTCAGAATCTGTACTTTGATGGGTCTTTTCACTACAAATATGCTCCTTATTCAACTTCTTAGAAGTGGGAGTACTATAGGGATTTCTGAAGGCCATTACAGATGCTCTGGCCTTCTCTGAAGGCTTAATCTCCTTGGAAACAGAAGATTTTGTCTCATGTTTTTCTTTTTCAGTATTTTTTCTTCCTCTGCAATCACTGCAACAGTAAAAAAAAAAAATCACATCCCATTGTATATTTGATGCTAAATTCCTAAATAATCTTTTTTTACTATACTAGTACTAAATTAGCATCACATCATATGTCAATTTTACAAAATCCAGAACTGTGCTCTGCTGTGGTCTTATTTTTCCATTATCAGCACAGAATCTCAGAGAAGCAGCTCTTGGGTCCAGCACTGTTAAATATTGCAGCAAGAATAGACAGCAAGACAAGTGGGGAGTAGGGACACAACCATCAGTCAGAAAACATGCCTGGCAGTACTATTTGCATAAAACATGTTGGATATCACTTTTCACACAAGTTTCCCTGCATGCTTTGTAACACAGACATTGTGCTTGAAGTAACTACAAGACAGAATTTACAACATGCTCTGTAGGTGGTACAGACTACAACAGGTCAGCCTTTATGATTTGCTTATCACAAGTTCTGGTATTTTACTTTACTGTTGCTTGAACAACTTCAGATTTAAAATGCACTATTCAGTCAAACCAAACCCTTGGCTTTCTCAGCTCAACTGTCTCAAGCTGCCAGAAGACTGAAAAGCATCTAAAGCAGAGTGAGCCCAGTCATGGCAGGGCTGGCTGCTTCATTCCGAGAAGAAACTACATTTCTTCAAAGTGACTCCTCCACTATCAGAAGCCCCTCTCAGTTCACAAGAGCATTGCAAGAAAACCCTCTATACAACCAAATCACTGGAGAGCTGCCTCACTTAACCACCAAATCTAGGAAGAAAGAGCAAGTTTTCCAATTTCCTGAAGAAGTGCACAGCAGTGCCCATCGTTGGTTTAGTCCTGCCTGCACCAGCTGGGCCCTAAGAACTCGTGCCAGTCAAAAACCCAGCTGACGTCAGAGTACTGACTGGCTAATTGACCAATACTGGTCACTTCAATCTTTTTTTACTCATATTTTATAATGGCAACCTCATTTCTTCCATTCAATTTATGCATTTGTTCTAATGCACATTTGTCATTCCAAATGCTTACCTAAGCTTTCCAATCTCTATTTTAAAGTCACACTACAGTATAATTAACTTTTAGGAGAAATGTTCACACCTACCTTTTATTTTCTGGAGAAATAAGCTTCTTCCATTTTTTTACCAGAGTCTTAGCTACATTCCCAGCAGTGGCATGTTTCCTCAAACTGTTAACTGTTTTCCCTATGCCAGTTTCCTGTTGAAGATAATGCAAGAAAGACAGGCAGAATAAATCACAACTCTCATCCCAAGCCAAACCTTCTCTAAAACTGCTACAAACACTATTAGCCTAGGTATTCGGGCAGTCCTACGGCAGCTAAGGAAATAAGTGCACCCTTTATACTGCAAGCAGAACTAAAGTTATTTATAACCAAATATGGAGAACAAAATGCAACCTTAATTCATAAAACTAAGAGAAGTAATTTTCCTCCATTAAATGCACATATTTCAGGAATTTCACTTGTCTGAAATGCTTATGCCCACAAAATGCATCAATTCAAATTTCCTTTAGACTTAGGCAGTACACTTTAGCATATTAGAGAGCATATATGCTGGACATGCTGTAATTTAAAATTCATCTCAACCAGCAGTATGGGGTACAGGCATCAGAGGAGCAGAGTTATTTTCACAATATCTTGTGCTTTCATATCTGTCTCCAGCATGTTTTACGTTGTTTAAGTAAAGCTATCTTGCTTTTGACTTTGATTTTTTTTTTTAAATAGAATCACAGGTGATTTTAATCCTGTATTAGCAGCAAGCATCTCTGATTCACAAACTCTCGTTTTTAAGATGCACACAAAATCTGGAATTTGCTGCAACCTGTTAATGCTCCTGCTAACTAGTGAAATGATGCTCCTGTGAAGTCTGAGCAAGAGCCATGCACATGCTACTACCATATAATCAGCTCAGCCCCCAGAAAGGGCTTCCTTAAATTCACTTCAAGTATATTTAGCTTATATATAATTTGAGCAACCTGACCTGGTAAGTCAGTTATTGCAAACAGATGGAAGAAATCTTTGGGACTATTTCATAAAGCTATTTATGTTCTTCAAATGCATTAAAAATATGTGGAGCCTTCAGCTGTAAGACATCTCTTCCCTCTATTTGACTTCAAGGCTTCCATCAAAGTCTGCCACATTATAAAATATGCAAGTTTGCTGGGAACGTGAATTGCCTGCAGAAAAACCCTTTGCCATTTTAAACAACTAATTGCAATATGAGATTATATTGTTTTCTAGTAAAAATACATAAATACTGGTGTATTCTAGTAGAAGCCTGCCTGTGTTTAGGCAGGCAAATGTCTTTGAATAGGCCAGCTAAATATCTTAATAGCCAGATTTTTCTATTACTCTTCAAAGAATTCTTCACAAACCCCATGTTTTTCTTCTTCCCAAAATACAGACACATTGCTTATAATATCTAGAAGAGTCACAGTCCAGTGTGAGAATATCTAACAAAAAATTTGATGGGATGTGGCTTGGATGAGGATAAAAGTCACAAGAATCCTTACTTGGGATACCTGCTCTTTAAAAGCAAGCAACTAACTTTGAGCTGCTAAGAAAAGACAGAAGAATTAAACAATTGACCTGAAGAATAGTTCACCCATATTGCTCTGTCTTTAGCATTGATTTAAAGCAGTTTTACTGTGAGAAGAAACCAATCCTGATTATCAAAGAATCCTCTCTATGCTCAGATCCCTGCTCAGTACTATCACTGTTGACACAGTACTGCATTTGTCAAGTTGGATGGTCAGTTTTTAGAAAATACACCTAACCAAATCATGATATAAAATGCAACATGTTCACCATCTCTACAATTGCAGACTCCTGACATTTACACAGCAATTCACTATGAAAGAGCTTAATGTATTATTATTGATCACTTACCACTAGAATATCCAGTGATAAATCCAAATCTTGCAGTGCCTTAAGTGTTTTTATGATCTGGAAAGAAACATTAGATTTATTGTTTTAAACAAATATTTGAAATTTCTGTTCTGTTCTTCTCATCCTCATTCACATGTTTAATCCAAATATATTCCACAGTGTTAAAGGGAACACCCAGTAACTCCAGGAAAACGTAAGAACTCCTTTATTACTTGTTGCAAAGGGCTGTATTTGCAGTCTGTGCTGTGAACCAGCACAGTTCTGCCACCCCTCCAGTTTCAGTAACACCAGAAAATCCAGCAGACAGCTTGAATTTACAACTAAAGAGATTACAATAAAGATCAATAATAGAGTAGTACAGGCTACATATATATGACACACTCCTTATGTAGCAGTGACCCTTTTTTGCCACAAAACTGATAGAAAAGCAACATTAAGCAAAACTACCATGCAAAAATCAGCAAGTCTCGCAGTCAGCAGCACTACTCCATCAGCCCAGGCCAAGCAAGGACAATAGAGATGGTGAGAGCCCAGACTGCACAAAACAAGGTTTTGAAAGCATAACTGCAATTTGTGCATTAACAAAATGTGTTCAAGGTAGAACAGCTGTTTTCTTTCACCCTGACAAAGGGTACACCTGTTAGAAAACTCAACATTTCCATAAAAGCAGGAAAGGTTTTTTCAAATACAAAAGGCTCATCTTCCTATGAGGAGTGTTTTAATAATAAAATCTAATTTATATTTATATACAAATTTCTACAGGAATATAATCCAGTTTTTGGCAATGGGTATACAGCAACTCCGGAGTCTTGCAGCTGACCACACACAGCAGTTTGCCTTATCTTTCTGTTGTGGTTTAGGAATGGTATTCCCCAATTTAGTGTTCCCACTGAAACACACCAGCCACATGCATGAAGCTTAGAAGTATAACTTAGAAGTTATACTGACCATTAGAAGGCAGGAAAACCAGCAGTTCTGCATGTATAGGACTAGTACAAGGCTTCATTTGCCTTGTTCTGTAACTGGACAAAGTAAATGGTAGCATCCAGCCTGTCAGTAGAAATCACATCCTCAAGCTCTTGGCATTCAGAACCAAACTTTCTTACACACACAATCAGAAAATAAGCAAATCTAATCTTGTGGCAAGCATTTGTAGCAGCAGCAGAACTTCATATTTATTCCATTTGCTAGATAGAGAGCTCTGATTTCTCTGTCAAAGACTTAAAGCACAAACACCAAGCTTCAATATGTGTCAGGCTTTAGTGAAGGCCACAGAAAAGAATACTGTGAAGCACAAGACATAGTAAAGTTTTTCACTGAAAGTGAAGTTTGTTAGAAACACAAACTTTGCTGTAATGATACCTAGATAGCGCACCATTAAAATTACTGCATAAAGTAACTCAAAAGAAAGTAATTTATCTGTAGTCTGTTCTAAGAAGACCTTTAAAAGAAAATGGGCACTGTTGGGACACCTTGCTCTAACCCTTTCTCTCACCATAGCACTGGCTCTTCCCATCTCACTGGACTGGAGCCAGTAACTTCTTCCTCCAAGTTCTTCCACATACACACAATACATATGTAACCCTCCACTGGTTGTCAGACTATTTTACTTTGCATACCACTATCAGCTATATCTTCATGGCAAAACTATCAACTTTAAAAGGGACTGTAAAGTTTATAGAAAAATTATGAAGAAAAGTTACCTTTACATACAATTCTTGAACTGTTCTGTATAATTCCTAAATATTGATTGTATAAAGGATGATTGAAAGCCTTTAGGATTTCTGGTTTTTTAATAAATGACATTCCAAGCAAACCCAAGACACCAGTCTTCATGCAGTGTAAACAGATAACAAAAGCAGAGCCTTATGGGCAAACAGAGCTGGCATACACATACTGGTTCGAGAGAAAAGCAAAAGTGACATCAGGAGCAAGAGAGAGTGAAGATGCTGGGGAGGAAGGAAAATAGGCTGGCATTTGGAAGGCAGAGGGCAGTGGTAATCAGCAATGGATAGGAAGCATGTGAGCAAAAAATATTTTTCAGAGTCAAAACTGAAAGCACAATAGTAACAACAGATCCCAGGTGCACCAGGTTTGGTCTCTTACTGCACCCGTGTTGCTCCATCATCCCTTATACAAGTGTTGTACAGTCTCCTTAGCTTTAATATCTGAGCCTGGAACCTCAGGAAGGATGGAACCACTTAACAGGCTTCCCAGGCCATCTGTAGTCAGGGAACTGACTCACCATTTCATTACAGTAACTCTTTCCTATTTTCTGTCCTTCCTTCTGTGCGCAGTAGCTGCAAATCTCTTTCAAAGAGATCCCTGTGATTCTTTAGCTCATTCTCCTCTATAACACTGCCTGTGAAATTCCACCAAGGCCGTAACTTCTGGCTGAGCTAGACAACTCATTTGAAAGAGCACCAAGACTTTGAAGACAACACCTTAGAAAAACACAGCTCTTTCCCAAACAAATCATTCCTGTGCCCTCAGTTAACAAAACAAACAAAAAAAAACCCAACAGAAAAGTACCCAACCATTTGCCTAGAAAAATTTGCCTAGTTTTGTTTTCAGCTATTAAATCTAATCATCTCTTCTTGCTAATTAAAGAAGCCTTCTTTCAATAATCTTATACAACAAATAAATGTAAACACTAATCACGGACTTTATCTTAGTTCTTTCATTGTTATGCCAGCCAGACCTACAGCCATTCTCTGGCTGTCTTATTATCTTTTCAGCTTGGTCAGTGTTGTTTTTAAAAACAGTCCTCAGAACAGGACATAATATTCCTGTAACTGTCCCTCTAATGCTATATAGCTGTAATAACATAACCCTGCTAAGCTACCCAAAGATAGCATTTACCCCATAAGCCATTGCATTGTACTGCAATTTCATGCTCAACTGGTAATACATCAGAGCTCCAAATCATTTTCTGAGTCAATGCTTTCCAAAATACAGTCTCCTATCCTGAGTGACCTATATGCATAGCTCCTAGCTGTGACTTTCCACTGAGCCATGGTAAAGTGTGTGTTGCTCAAATGAATGTAGCCTAGCACATGATCAAATTTGGTTTCTAGAAGGGACTCTTCATTTGACACAAATTACTTCGGTATCTGTAGCATTTCCCTACAATGCTTGCTGTTTTCTAAATCAAGAAAGATTTGAGTATGATCGTGTCATGAACAGATGCATAATCACCCTCCACCCCACCCCCAAAAAACCCCCACCACAAATCCACAACCAAACTCACAAACCGACATTGTTTTCTGATGAGGTCTGGCAGTTACTTTTGATGAGTGCAACTAAAATCAGTTTTGTGTATTATGTCAGGTCTGTGATGCTGTACTGTAATTAGCATTGCACAGAAGCAAATCAAATACCTTGAAACTTGCATACATTTATGACAATTACTGTCAGCTGAATATAATCTGTTATAAATTTGGCAGAAGGTATCTATATAGTGGCTCGCTGAGTGGCATGGATCATGGTACCACCCTTTAATTCTGCATCACTTAAATGTTAGCACAACATCACACAGCTGCTGAACACATTCTTTTATGATCAGTGTCAGTAAAGACCATTTCACTGACCTGTATAAACAACAACACGGTACTTTTCTTCTGTACCTTCCTTAGACCCTTGAGCATAATTCAATACCCACTCTTTGCCAATTCTCTGAAAACTCACTGGGTAGCCATCAAACCTCACACATCAAGAAGCTTTTGACATGAACAATTGATGTTCTGCATCTTCCCTAGTTATTATCATATAAAAAA
Source organism: Scytalopus superciliaris (assembly GCA_013400415.1). NCBI lineage: Eukaryota > Metazoa > Chordata > Aves > Passeriformes > Rhinocryptidae > Scytalopus > Scytalopus superciliaris. The sequence goes on from VXBX01005335.1 coordinate 1,087,762, forward strand.
GTATTTAGTAATGATTAAAAAGTCCCAAGACAAATATTATTCTCAGTATGGAACAGAAATATTTGACAACACCAACATTACATATATGTCTGCAACACTGATTTGTTATTCTTTCCACACATACCTAGAACTTTTATCTTTGCTTTTAAAGATGCTAACCACAGATTTCTATTACTAGATTTACCTTCTGTTAGGAGTGCATTTCATGACTGCTATCAGTTTCTCACTTTCCCTACCACTCCTTAGGCCCTGTTATCCATAAATATTTCTGTTTCACTAGATACGGTTTTACCAAGGCCAGCAGAAGTGCTGCAGCACCACCATTAGCCAGATTTTATGCAGCACCTACTTGCAGTCATGCTGTGTAAAAACAGTTCATCTCTTCCCTTAATAAACCAAATCTGCCAGAACTATTCTCACTTTTCATTGGAATTGAATGTGTTCTGAAACTTATTGTTTTGGGATTACTTAAAAATTAATTACCCCTAGAATTGCTTCTTTCTTTTGCTTTGCTATCTCTTGCTCAGAATAGCATATCAATACCAGACTGCAATATCTGATAATTTCTGTAGCACAGGGAGAAATCTTAGGTTCATTGAACTGCAAATTAAAACTTCTGAAGAAGCACCAGCACAGATATTTGCATTTCAGACAGATATTATCCACAGCACTGGCATTCAAGTAGATTAATCATTATTGGCTAAGAAATTCAGTATTTCCTCTATGTGCATAAACACACACACTTGGAAAGCACACTCCAGGTATGATTAATAGATAAGTTTTTCCAGTTCATTAGCTACAAAATACAATTCAATTTTTACTGATGCCCTCTGCCTCCAAATACTTCCACCACCAAGAAACCACCCTACTCTTTTAACACACTTTCTTTAGTTGAATGTGATGCATTCATAAAACATTGAGGCTAATTTTTCACATGCTGCTATATTGCTTTATTTCCCTTTCCTTTGAAATCCAGCCTTTGCCCTCCTCTGCCCCACAGCCTGTGCCGATCTCCGCCCTGCCTCTCTGTGCCCCCAGAGTGGCCCCAGTGTCCCTGTCTGTCTCTGTGCCCCCAGAGTGTCCTTCTCTGCCTCTGTGCCCCCAGTGGCCCCCTCTGTGCCCCCAGTGGCTCCAGTCTGCCTCTCTGTGCCCCCAGAGTCCAGCCCAACTTCAGCAGCTGCTCTGACCCACCTCCCCACTGATGTCTCTCGCTTCGAGTGTTCCTTATCTAGTCCTCCCTGCTACTGAGCAGCCCGGCTACCCTACAGCTGTTGTTTCATTCCTTCCAAAGATAAGAACAGCTTTGTTCTTCTTGCACCTGGCAGAAGAGCAACGCGGGGTGTGACAGCCCCGCTCCTCTCGACGTGTGCCCTTAGAACAAAGCAAAGTTCTTTCACCCAGAAAGAAACCTCTTATGAACACAGTGATGAGCAGCCCAGCTGCTGCGTTTTGCCCTTCTGGCCGGGTACCTCGGCGGGCTTCTGTCCGCATCCCAGGCGGTCCTTCAGCTCCAGCACCCTCAGCGCGGCGCTCCGCCCCTGGAGCACGGCGGCAGGATGGGCGCTCCTCCTCCCTTCGGACACGGCAGGGGGACGGCTCCTTGCCACGGCCCCGGGACGGGCACTCCTCCCCTCAGCCATAGCCCCGGCCGCCCCGCTCCGGCTCGCCCTTCTTGTACCCGCGGCCGCCCCTCCATAGGCGGCCCCTCCCGGCCGCGCTGGTTGTTCTCCGGCAATGTCTCCTCAGTGACAGTGGCCGTGTGCGATGCTGGGCTGTGCTCTGCCCCGTGGGGCGCAGCTGTAGCACAGGTGAGCCCACACAGGTGAGTCGCGGGAAGAGCAGCCTGCCCAGACACACCGTGCCAGCCCCGGGAGCGGTCTCCGTCCCTCCTGAAAAATCTGTCCTTGCGGTATTTCCTGGGCAGTTAATGTCTGCGTAATTAAAATAGATACATAGAACACCTTTCACTCTGTAAAGTGGTGTTTGGGGATAGTGTTAAAAAAGTGTATCCAGTCTGAACTGCGGAGGATTTCAAGTAGGCAAAAGCACGTTAGGGTTACTGCTCTTGCAAAATAGATCTTGTTGCAGCTTGGCACAGTGTATAGCAAATTCATCAGTAGAGAAGCCAAAATAGCTGGTAGGGCAATACAGTAGGTAGAGCACTCAAGTTGGAAATGGAAAAAACATATTCAGGTCCTCGATGCGACTGGGGCTCCAGTTCCCATGCCCATCTTTTTATTTTACAGAAATAATTAACTCATCTTCACATCTTCATCAACCCTACCTTAAAATAAGCCGTTCACAACTAGCTAGTCACTCTTTAATTTTTTTGGCCCAAATAGTATGAAACTATTTTTATAAAGTGGCATTTATGCACAAGAAATCAGAGAAATTCAGCCCACACCAGCATTGTTATTAAACTAATTGTTGAGTAGGGAAGTCGAAGCTCAGATTGTCATGTCTATTATACAATTGAAACTGGAATTCCCATATGTTGCTCGAAAGCTTTAATTATCAAATTATTGGGTTTCCTGGAATGAGGAAAATGTCCTTGCTGCCCAATTAGTCTGAAAGATCATGATTTCATGACAGTGAAGAAGAAATTTAAAATCTCAACAGCTTTCTAGAACAAGAAAAGTGTTTCTAGCCCAGATCTAACTGCAGCACTTCTCATACTGCTTGTCACAACTGTTATGTCAGAGGAAAGAATTCCAAGTTTATTCAGTCCTTCAAAACTGCAGCCAATGCTCATCATTATGAGGATTTGTTTGTTTGGCATCAATGTGTGACTCCTCTTAGGAAGAAGTGCAGTTGCTATACACATAAATATAGCTTCAAAATTTGCTCTGACAATACATGCTCAAAAGCTGTGTTGTGTCATCAGCTCTGCTCCAAGGCTTGCAAACTCTCTTCTCGTCTCTAGGGTCCTCTCATGCCCTACTTCTAGTGTTTAGTGAGTTTCTAAGGAAAGATTGAAACCAGAAACAGGCTTAGTATGAGCTAAAAAGAGCCAGGTGAGAGTTTCAGGGGGTGGATCTATGCAAGAGGCTTGGCTGGGCAAAATTAGGCAATTAAGTGGGAGCAAGTGATTGAGTACAGGGGGAGGTCTGCATGATCCACTGGGGTTGGATATCTTGCTGAACACAGTTCCTCAAAACCACCTTCTGTGAAATCAAGCCCTGTGCATTTGTTCCTAAACAGTAGTAGTTTGTATATTTATTCAGCAGCTTCAAAAGAAAACACATTTCTTTTCTGTCTCTTGTTTGCAGTTCCCACTGAAGTTGAGTGTGCTTTCACGGTTATCTCCAGTCTGCACAAGGAGCTTCACCTTTCCTAAAGGCATTACTGGTGTGATTACTCAATACATTCAGATTAGTGAGTTTAAAAATGTTTTTCATAACTATTTATCATAGAGAACTAAATATGGACTTTGAGGGCATGTGGTATTTAGCTGAGCATACATAAAGTGCTCAGAGCAAACAAAACAGTCATGATCTAGAGCTAAGCCTGAGTTTTGTTAAGCTCTCCGGTTGGCTAAGGTAGATCTGCACATGGCCATGGCTGTGACGCTTGTGTTCCACTAACAAATCAGAGCATGCTGACTTCAAAGAAAAGGCTTTACATTTCCAAAAAGAGTGCAGTACTGGATGTGTATGGATTAGAAAAGATGGTTATAACTGCCTTAAGGCCTGCCTTTGCTGATGCAAGAACTTTCTCTATTGTTGATTCTGAATCATGCACATGGAGCAAATAATAGCAATTGTTCTTGTTCATTTGGTTAAGAACAAATCTCTTGAAATGTTTCCACTTTTTACCCCTAAAATGTCAAAACATTACTACATGACCTGCTACTGCTGCATGGATTGATAGTATTGTCCTTAGTCACTCATACACACCAGCTGATTATGAAGAAAATTAAATACTTTTTCCCAAGATTTGTTCATACCAAAAAGGATGCATCTTGAGAGGCTCAAAATATTGTCAAAAAACATACTATCTTTTAAGTAAGAAGACATTTAATAACCTGATTGCAAGGACTTCAATCAATATTAAAACATTTTATAGTAATTCATTTCTATGATATTTGAAAGGAAATAAGCAGAAAGACAACATGTTATTTTCAAGATATAAGGGAAAAAATGTTAAGAATATCTGAAAATCAAAAAGGATATTAAATAAAAGTTTGGTTTAAAAAACTGTATTATCTGTATTATGTAAATGTGTATGTATACATATGTGTAATGTATTATACATATTTTATGCAAATGTATAATGATTTCCGATCCTGGTACTAGGTATTTTTAAAAGACTTTTTTGTGTGCTAATTAATGGAAAATGAGAATGACCAGTCCCAAGACCGGTTTGCATGCCACATAATATCCAAGTCTGCTATGAGCTGTCCTCTGAAGACCAAGTAACTAAAGGTTTTGTAGGTCTTTCCCTAACAGATAATCAAAGTTTCAGAACTGCTGTTGGGAGGGCTTGTCTTTGTGTCCCTCTCCTTCGCTCTCATTTCACACATTTGACTGCTTCTATTCCCTATTCTGTTTTTTCATTCTTATCTTGTAACATTTTGTAATTCCACCAGCACAGCAATGTCCTTTGATTCAAAACAAGTGTCATTTTGCAGTAGTTGTTGTAAAAGCTGATCCAAGCCTGGAGGCAACCAATTTAGTCTGTAAGATTAAGAATTATACAAAGTACAGCCAAGAGAAAGTCTTCCTGTTCTCTAACTTCCACTTCTCCCAATACCCTTCCCTTCCCATGCAGTCACTTGCACCCTTTTTATCTCTCACATGGGGTGAAATTCTCCTGTGATGTGGAGGTTTGGCTTTATTATTCCTGGGGTTGACTGGCAAGGAGGTAGTGGTAAATTATTCCAGTGTACAGCATAACCCACAATTTACCTTGCTGAGAGACAGAAGATCAAAGTTTCACATCTCTGCATATATATAAGGGTGTGTGAGCCAGTATCCTTGAAAGCCAAGGCAAGTCTTTACAGAAGCAGCGATATAACTCCACGAAACAGGACATGGCTGTGAATCCCCGTCAGCTGGTTTCCTTTCCTCTGCACAGAGTTAAGCATTGAACGCCTAAGAAAGTGGAACTTAAGTGCCAGCTTTTCCTTGGCATTTCCTGCTGGTTATTTTAGGTCATAGAATAATATGATCATAGAATGGTTTTTGAAAGGACCTTCAAAGATTATCTAGCTCCAACCCCTCTGATGTCTTCTGCTACACTAAGTTGCTCAAAGTCCCATCCAATCTGGCCTTGAACACTTCCAGGGATGGGGCATCCACAACCAGTCTGTGGATGTGCCAGTGCCTCACCATCCTCATTATAAGAAGTATCTTCCTTATATTCAGCCTAAACCTGTCCCTCTCCCTAACCATACTGGCTTTCACCCAGGCTCCCAGCTTCGAGCTGGGGAACCCAGTGGTTCACCCTACACTTAGCTGGGACAATTATTACCTGCTGTGGAAGTACCATCTTCACCTTCCCCTCCCTTTCCTCCCCTGTACCTGTGCATTTGCAGGGTCCAGGATTGTCCTCCTGATTTCCAGTGGCCGGGCAGCCCAGGGAGGCTGAGCTCCTGTGGCTGGGCAGAGGCAGGGAGCAAGGCATGGAGAGGAGGGGTCATTTTAAAGAGCACCCGAGCGCAGGCTCCGGACTCCTTTGCTCACTGTGACAGGAAACCATCCCACTGGAAACCACAAGCTGGGATTTACCAAGTGGCCTCTGACCTTTTTCTCTCTTTTCCTCTCTTTTCTCTGTTTGCATTTTCCAAGGAAGAGACATTTTCACTGACAGCTTCTTGGACAGCTCTGGCACGTTTTTCTGAGGAGGGTAAGGGGTTTTTAAATCCTTGCTTTGATTGTGTTTAGATGGTAGCATTTTAAGGTGGGGAGGGAGGTTATTCAGTTGAATGCATTGTTTTGGCACTCCAAGTGATATTTGGCATGAGCTGTTCTTAAGCTAAAATAAATTAGGTGAAAGAAAACAACTATAGAAAACCAAATCACCCAGGGTTTTCAAAGTTAAGTAACCCGGTTTTATTATAGGATCATTTGATTTGTTTCACCAGGCTTGCATGTTCTGTCACTTATAGTGTGTGTACACTAAACTAGCTGATGAAATTTCTGTGGATGAAAAAGTGTTTTTCAGGAAAAAACTTCAGGTAGTAAGCACTTTGGAACAGGGAGCTTAAAATACCATCTATTTAAATGAGTTCTGCAATGATGCAGTGAGGCAATAAATATTAAGTGCTGCATTCATTAAAAACTTTAAGTTATAGGTCTCCAAAAATACTTAGAACAACAGATATGACTGCCAAAAGAATATGCCCTTGTCAACTTTAAAGATGTGGCTATTAATATGCAAAGCTACAACTATGTGTGTAACGTACAAAGGTACCCAAAAATTTTGTTTTGCTTCTTTCTGTGCCAAGAATTATACATGACACTTGCAACATTGTGGGTTTTTTGCAACAAAAGCTGTGTTAAACAACCAAGTATACTGAAAGACCAGCTATGCCTTCAACTGAACCTGTCTTAAAATGGCAAGCTGCTGGGAGGTTGCTATTCTGGGAGGTGACTCTGATAGGTCTCAACAGATGCAGGTCCTGGAATGCAGCCGGAGCAGGGGGAGCCGGGCAGCAGCTGACCCTGCGCTGGCACACTGACATATCAGGGATCGCAGCTCACGTCAGCACAGCCTGACACTGACACTTGGGGCACACATGGCCTTCTCCCTCGCCTGCTCTGCACATAGTCATCACCCAGCAGCAGCAGCAGCAAAATCTCCTGATGCTCACAGGCAGCAACCATTCCTTTCTATAATTAAAATACCATGTTGTTACATGCTATGTGCTTAAGGAAGAATTGATGTGCTGAGATTCTAGACTGAAATATTACTGAAATCTTTTTATTAAGTTATCTGCAATAAACCAGTCATTTTGATTTATCATTAATTAGCATTTCATCATGTTCTGGTTTTTAGGACTGTAAGGATCACAAAGAAAATTAACATGTGTAAGTTGTTTTAAAATCAATGGATATACTGGAGATAAATGTTATATTTGAATCTATTTGAATGCTGAGCTCCACAATTCTGTTTAAACTGTGTTATTGAAGATCAGTGCTTTCCTTCAAGTGTATTTGCACATACATGTATTTGTTTGAAGCTACTCCTTTGAAAACTACTTAGGGGCTGTCTCACATTGCATTGGACAAAAATGTGGCTCTTCATTTCAGCAAGAGCTGGAACTTCCCTAGAGTTGAAATATATAATTTAAATATGTGTTCTAATATAACTGTGTGGAACAGATTCTTACCTTGACACATACAGAACTTGTTTAAAATAACACATCCCGATAGACTTTGCATGACTTTTTTTCATATAGAAGTCAGACATCTTCTCTTCTTCCTAAATCCCCACAAAATCCTAAAAGTGGTATTATAGATTTTGAATTATTGAATACTGAAAAGCAAGCAAAGTGTGCTATGAGTGGAAGGTATTTGCATGTCTGAAATGGGATATAGAATATCATCAGTCTATAGAATCAAAAGGTACAAAAACCTGGAAGCAGTTTGGAGCATGCCCTAAATCTAAAATCAATAGAACATCATACTAAAATCCACTTTCTCTTTATGTCTAATTTTGCCTTTTTTGTCTTTAAGAATTTATCCCAGTGTTAATATTTCCTGGTCAACTTCTGAACTCACCTGTAAGTTTGTACTAGCACTGGAGTAAGGATGAGCAAAGTTGGAGGCCCATATTTTTTCTTATGCTTCAGGCTAATGAAGTCAGGTCTAGAACCTGGCTGATTTAAATATATATTTACAAAATTTTACACTCTGGCAAACTCATTTAGAGAATTTAACTCTTTGAATGTGGTGATAATAGGTGAATGTAAATTTATGACCCTGTTATTTAAAATAAAATAAATAAAGGAATTACTGAATTACTTGTAGATGTATTCTTCACAGTTTGAGTATTGATTGTTATTAATAAGCAACCATGCTACAATCTGAAACAGAATAATAGTTCTTAGGCAGATAGATTATCCTGTGTGTTTGGTTTTGTGGCATTAGTATGTATTGACAAAGGTTAGGTTTGTTGCATAATCACATAGCTATTAAATTTCACAACTGTGGTGTAGCTCTAAACGTTTTAATTTTATTTTTAGCAAGCTCTTGGCTGTAATATTTCATTGCAGTCATGGCCCCTAAGAAGAAGAATGTGAAAAAGAACAAAGCAGACATCAATGAAACAACTATCATTGTGGAAGATGGCCCTCTCAGTAAACTAAATGGCTTGAATGCACTCTTGGAAGGAGGAAATGGTTTCAGCTGCATCTCATCTGAAGTTTCAGACCCATCATATTGCCCAAATCTCTTGGAAGGTCTTAGCAGAATGAGACAAGAAAATTTTCTGTGTGATTTGACTATCGGTACCAAAACCAAATCCTTCAATGTTCATAAGGTGGTGATGGCTTCAAGCAGTGAATACTTTCACAACATCTTAAAGAAAGATCCATCCATTCAAAGAGTGGACCTCAATGATGTGTCCCCAGTGGGTCTAGCTACGGTTATCACCTATGCCTACTCTGGAAAACTCACTCTCTCGCTTTATACAATAGGCAGTATTATTTCCACAGCAATTTATCTACAGATTCACACCCTTGTAAAAATGTGCTGTGACTTTCTAGTCCAGGAAATCAGTGTTGAGAACTGTATGTACATTGCTAATATTGCAGAAACGTATGGACTGAAAACAACCAAGGAAGCAGCGCACAAATTTATTAGAGACAACTTCATTGAATTTTCAGAAACTGATCAGTTCCTAAAACTTACTTTTGATCAGATTAATGAACTTCTTGCAGATGATGACTTGCAGTTGCCTTCTGAAATTGTTGCATTCCAGATTGCAATAAAATGGCTGGAATTTGACCAAAAAAGAGTAAAATTTGCTGCCAATCTCTTAAGTAACATCCGTTTTGGTACCATCTCAGCCCAAGACCTTGTCAACTATGTTCAAACTGTGCCAAGAATGATGCAAGATGCGGACTGCCATAAGCTCCTAGTGGATGCCATGAACTATCACTTGCTTCCCTATCACCAGAATACACTTCAGTCCAGAAGAACGAGGATCCGGGGAGGTTTCAGAGTCTTAGTTACTGTTGGGGGACGCCCTGCTCTAACAGAGAAGTCTCTTAGCAGAGACATCTTATACAGAGATCCTGAAAATGGATGGAAGAAGCTCAGTGAAATGCCTGCTAAAAGTTTTAATCAGTGTGTCACAGTGATGGATGGATTCCTCTATGTGGCTGGCGGGGAAGACCAGAATGATGCCAGGAACCAAGCCAAGCATGCAGTCAGCAATTTCTGCAGGTAACTGGTTATTTATTTAAAAGGGATGGAGGTATCTATTACACAGAAGACAGGTAGATAGACTAAACTGGTTTTTGTCATGCAACATGAACCCCTCAGAGAAAGGGGACAGCATGGGGGACGTATAGATGCTATTCTAAATTAAAGTTTGAATGAACAGAAATCTGCAACTGGAGTTATGCAAAAAAAGTTCACCATGATTGCACATGCACAATCAGAAGGGAGGAAAAACTGAGATAACTTACTCCAAGTAGAGAAAATAAATAGGAACATAAATAAGAAGTCCTGGGATGTTCTAAGGTACCATTAAAATGCACCAAATCAGACAAGGTGAGAGTTTTGAAATTTTTGAAAGCTTTAGATATCTCATGGAAAGTTCTGAAAAACACCTTTTAGGTATTACAGTCTTCACTTCCTATGCACCATTTACCATGTTTTCAGCAGCTTTTACACTGCATTTCATATCCCTTAGCACTTTTTTATTATCAAGAGCTTAGAAATGGCACCACTGCTTGAGATCTGTATTTCTCTTCTACAATGTACCCCAAATAACACCTCACTTCTGCAATATTCAGCCATCAGAGGACTACACTGGTGGTAGCAAGGTCAGGAGAGTGCATAGGCTAACATGCAATAGTTAAATGGGTGGTACTAGTTTTTAAATAGTTCAGCCTGAAAGTTGAAGCTGTAGCTTGAAGCAAAGGCTGGAGGTGAGAAAACTCAGCTTTTTATCTGCTAACAGACTTTGGACATGCAATGGCAATACACAGCTACAGTCCTACCAATGCTTCCTTTTCTGCTCTCAGAAGGGACAATCAACTTCTCCTGAGGACATCAACCAACATACAAAGTTAATGAATGAGGAACTGCCGGGGATTAACCTCATGAGCAGGAATGAACTTGACACATCAATATGATGCATATTCAAATCCAACTTTATTCAAAACTTCTACTGATATACATACCTATTTTACTACCGTACACGCGTTTCTGTATGCAGAGCAATTGGCTACTGGCCACTGTCCATGCGCCCTTATTCAGACCATGATTGGTTGGCAATTCACTCACTATGTCTTGTTATTGCTAATTGCCTATCTCATTATTTTTACTTTCTCATCCTGAGCTTATCACGGTTCCCTTGGCCTTCTTGGCTTTTCCCAGCCAGTAGCTGCATATCTTGAATAAACACCAGGTGTTGTTATCTACACTCTAACTACATTCTGAAACACTGTGTGCACAAAGCAATCCCACAAGGAACCTTCTGTAGATCAATTTTATCGTGTAATCTACTCAATCAGAAAAATATATCATGTAAGAGAGATTATGCTGTTGCTCTCTTGACCTTCTACCTTTAAGCTGTGCCTCACATTCTCACAAGGAGCTGTGTGCTCAGTGCACACCTTGGTTTTGGAGAGGAGGTGGGGGAATCCTCATTGTCTATGGCTGAATGGATTCTTCTCCCTGTTGTGCCATTAACCTTGACCATGTCAAATCACATCAGTATGTCTGTGGACTTGCAGATGACAATGCTGAATGACAGCTAATAATTAGTATTTACTTTCCCATAGTCTTTTTCTCATGTGATTCTCTGGTCCCCTTAGCATGAAACAGAAGAAGCATGTGGGTCTACTAATGTACCTCACTCAGTATCTTCAGGAGTCATTTCCTATTTCTAAATTTCTCATTTAAATATCACAGTCAAGTAATGTCATTTCAGATAGGAATGGTGTTAGAAATCACAGATGCTCTTTCCAGATAAACCTTACTCCATATGAGTGGCAGAGGAAGTATATTCACTATTAAGAAGGTGCCAAAAAAATGCAAATATAAATCACCACCTAAGGTTTTTTTAAAACTCTTTGAGTAAATCTAAGCATTTTTTCGTAGGCATAAATTGCAAAAAAAAAAAATCCTCAAATTTCTATTGTATCTTGAAAGTATTTCTTTCCCAGTATTTTAATGAGATAATGTGCAAAATCAAATTATGAAAGAATGATATTTACTTCATTGAAGTAATAGGTTTGAATGATACAAACAGATTTTTCTCCAAACAAAACCTAAGTTTATTTTGAAATTTAACCAGGAATACCACTTTCTTTACCCTGACTTTTGATAGGCTAAATAACTAACTAAAATTTTAACAACATTGCTCTTGTAGCAGTGACACCGAAATCCTGTATAGCTTAGCAGAGCAGTATGTGAGACTGTTACCCTCTTTTTAATGCTTTCAGATATGATCCTCGTTTCAACAGCTGGATTCACCTGGCAAACATGAATCAGCGGCGCACCCATTTTAGCCTGAATGTGTTCAATGGGCTTCTTTTTGCTGTGGGTGGTCGCAACTCTGAGGGGTGTCTCTCCTCAGTGGAGTGCTACGTGCCTGCAACTAACCAGTGGCAGATGAAGGCACCGCTGGAGGTGCCCCGGTGCTGCCACGCCAGCGCAGTGGTGGATGGTCAGATCCTGGTCACAGGAGGCTACATCAATAACGCTTACTCTCGCTCGGTGTGCATGTACGACCCCAGCAAAGACAGCTGGCAGGACAAGGCCAGCCTCAGCACCCCAAGGGGCTGGCACTGCGCAGTGTCCCTTCTGGAGAGGGTCTACGTCATGGGTGGGTCTCAGCTGGGGGGGCGAGCTGAAAGGGTCGATGTTCTCCCTGTGGAGTGTTACAGCCCTTACACGGGGCAATGGAATTACGTGGCGCCACTTCAAACCGGAGTCAGTACGGCGGGCGCCTCCACCCTGAACGGGAAAATTTACTTAGTGGGTGGCTGGAATGAAATAGAGAAAAAGTACAAGAAATGCATTCAGTGCTATAACCCAGATCTCAATGAATGGACAGAGGAAGATGAGCTGCCCGAGGCCACTGTAGGCGTATCCTGTTGTACAATATCCATGCCCAACACCAAGACAAGGGAGTCCAGGGCCAGCTCAGTCTCTTCAGTACCAGTTAGTATTTAAAGTCAGGTCTAACTAGCTGTAAGTGGAAAGCGTTTACCGGCCCAGTACAATTAACCCTTTAAGTAGAACTTTTGTGCTTGCATGGAGAAAAAAATCACTAGCTTTGCAAATGTTTTAACAGTACAAACTGGCCAGTTTTCATGAACTTTAGTACAGGTGGCATGAAACAGCACATAAGGATAAGATCAATTTTCGTAGCATGAAGAGAGAGTTAATCCGTAACCACAGAATTTCATTCTCTTCCTGACTTTGCCATTGACTTACTATCTGTGGCAAATAATTTCATTTCTTTATGCCTTGGTTTGCTTACCTGTAAAACTGAGATAAACTTGCTGTAGAGGATTGTTATGAGGCTTTTTAATACTAAGCTTTAAATGCTTTCAGAACCCAAAACGAAAGTCAGCTATGGCTAGATTTTATTCATGTTATTCCGAAGGCTAGATTAATTCTCTGCATGTTGAAGTCTGTGAATTTTCCCCCTGTGAGCAGAGTGGAGTCTTTACTCAATTTAGATTACCTTCCAAGAACTTTTCTTCCTGACTTCAGCATGAAGTGGGGGAATTAAGCATGAAACCTCATCCTATTCCCATAGCCACATGGATATGCAGCCCATTGTGTCCCCTGAGGGTTTGATACTAAAGGACTGCTGTCAGCACAAAATTTCTACATCCTTCTGTTTGGGGAGGAAATAGGGAATACAGGGAATGAAAATGATTTAATATAGCAAATATAACCAAAAGGGCAGCAGGTTGCTCATCTTAACCAATTCATAGAGGCTTCACATGCAATTTCCTTCAGATGATCATTGACACGTCCAGGCTCCGGTGCCAATGAGAAGCCATGCTCTTAACAACGTTTATGAGGCAGACAATTTTTTATCTCATTTGCAAACAGGGAACACTATAAAATTGTCAGGAAATGCAGATGTTGTCGAGGCAAGCATTTTCAGGACCCATGCTCTACTCTTTGTAGCTTTGTTAAAGCTGGATATTGAGCATCAGTGTGAGCATGACATGGCATTAGAGATGAAGTAATTCACTCTGTTGGTTGGGATTAAACTCCATGGTACTCGGTCCTGTTTTCCAGTTCTATCTTAGAGTTCCTGTTTGCATCTGACTACACAATTTTAAATTTCAAATTGTATTTTTGAGTGCTGCATGTTATTAGAGTATACTGCATTGCAATGATTTGTGGTCAGAGTAGCACTGTCACATAGTTTTGATTAATTTAATTAGCATACAGTTGTCCTTTATCCTGCTTAATTTAAATTAATAACAATTCAAATCAGCAGTCACAGAACAAAACATGGAAGTGTGCAGCAGAGTAAGATAACTTTAAGTATGAAAATTCTGTTCTTTCCCACTACAGTCACCAAAAGTTTCTCCTGGACGAGAAAAAAATTTCTCTTTTCCCAAAGTCATGAATGTATTTAGGAAGCTCTTTAGAAATAGCCACCTGATCCAATATTTTTTGTCAAATTCTAATACTACTAGATGAAGTTGTTTATCCATCCAGTCCAATTGAGACACCTGTACACATATTCGATTATAACTGTATGCAAAGTGTAGTTATTTAGTTTTTCTAAGGTATCCATAAAATGGTATTTAGGAATTGAAAAAAGAATGATTCTGGCCTCAGATATGCATTGGATGAAATTGTCATATGCAAGTGTCTCCTCTTTAGGAATTCAGTTCCAAAATGCTATGAATAGTCAGACGATGCTGCACACTTTTCTGTTTGTGAGCAAACGCTTCCTGTACATCAACAACCATTTCAGTTTTGAGTAGAAAGTTATTTGTGAATGATGGGCTAAGTGCAATGAAACTATTTTCTTACTGCTTAAAGGGTTAAAACCTTTGGGGGCCAAATCCTTTTCATCTTACTCACAAAAAAGGTTCCACTGGTTTTAGTGGGACTACTGAATAAGATGTACAGGATTTAGAACTCTTGGCCAAATTCTGACAGAAGAGTAGCTATAGATGCCTGCTAAAACTGTCATACCCAGAAGGAAGACTGCTCCTCTGCCTCCACTGCCCTTGGCCAAATCCATGAAGGCATGTCCTAGGACAGGAGCCAAACACCAGTGGCCACGTGTTCCTTCTGTAGCACAAGTTAGGTACATACTTCAGGACAAAATCTTATCTAGATTAACAAATATTATTGTTATCAGCATAACACTTCAGGGTGGCTTTATATTTTTTATCTCTAAACATCTGTTTAGTCTTCAGGTGCGCATCGAGCCAGAATTTGGCCCTCAATATGTGACACTATTAGCTGGACTTAATATTATATTCATCATACCAGGTACTGAGCTATTTGTGACATTTTTATGTATGATCTTGTTTTGTCAGAACTGTGAAAATGATTTGTATGTTGTGTTTTACAGGACAGTGTTCTTTCATTGTCCAATACCGCATTTTCAGTCTCCAGATTTTTAATAACAATGTCTCAGTTGAACTTGAAATATTGTATATCCCAAAAAGAGGTTTTAAAATACAGTTTAGGAAGTATGTATACAGTGATATTAAGTAGAGTAGAGGACTTCCAACTGTATGAGATGCAGACTGTTAAAACACTACAGGGATCTTGTTTAATGCTATACTAGTAGTAGGGGAAAAAATAATATAAGCTGTTATCGTCAAAATTCCTTATAAAATGCCCATGCATTTTACAGTCAACATCTGTGCTTCAAATTCAAATCTGGAATTTGCTTTCTTCAGTCTGTGAGCGAAGGAGTTTGCTAAGGTTTGTTTTTGTGTTTATTCATGATTGTTTAGGTGCATGGGAGAGTGTGTTAGAAGGTGGTGAGGTAGGAACTTACTGTTGTAAGTTGTGCTGAAAGTAGGGTATTTTGTTTAGTTCTTAATCAAGATGAGATCATGATCATTTAATCTGTTCTTAAAGTTAACCTGCAAGATCATCTGTGGATCAGTCAATAGTCCAGTAAACTTAAATTCCAACTTCTAGCTGGTCAAAGAGGGAAGCAGGCAAAATCAGCATCAACCAAACCAAAAGAGGTGTTCAAAAGTGCTTTGTGTTGAGATTTTTAAATGGCAGTTTTTTCAGGAAAAATTATGCGATGAATGAAATGACTGAGTAAGACCATGCCTTATATTATCCTGAAACCTAGATTAGTTTATCTCATAGTTGTAACTCTTCCCAAACCATACTGTGTTTTAGGGGCAGTTTTTCCCTAGTAGCAGCTGGGTTTGGTAATTCAAATAGTTTTATGAGCATGCATACCTTCTTGAATTCAGTGGGACTTCTGTTATATACAGTTAATCTCGTGGATTTATATCTGGAAAATTAAAATACAAGAACTAATACATGAGTAGACAAACATCAGTGTTAGTGAAAGCCAACATGAAGGTATTAGACTGATCCTCAGCATCACCATTCACTTACCATGTTGGCACATGACATTTTTTGAGACTCTGTTACCCTGAGGGATATTATTTCCTGGGGAATTGCTGCTCTATGAAATCCTATGTATGCTCCAAGGATTTCTGTGCAACACACAGGATGAGTGATGCAAGAGGCTCCAGTCAGTGGAAAGGGGAAGGTGGAGCCACTTAGAACAGTCAGAAGACTAAGATTTTTTTCCCAGTTCTCAAGCGTATTTGAGAAAAATAGACTGGAAATAAGCATGTACTTCAACACATACCTTTCCATAAGCAGCTTTGCTTATGTCCCATAACTGAGATGGGCTCCATAACTGAGATTTTTCTGACGAAAAGCAAGGCTCAATTTTCAATTACTGTAACTTCAGTTCTCAGCTGAACTGAATTTTCAATCCATTTTAACTTGTTTACCCCATGTGGGAGATCTTTGTCCATGTCTGGATGCACCCAATCAGAGAATGCAATTGAAGCCAATAGTCCTACTATAGTTCCTTGAGCATTTTGCAATGAATCTTCTCATCTTTTTGTTAAAGACCTACTTGGTATAACTACTCAAAAACATCATAATGCACAGATTTATACTTTGATTCCTCCTTGCAAGAGGAAGATCTCTTGTCCCTTTTAGTTTTTCTTTTCTTATCCGTAACTGAATGACTGACAGGGCACCAAAGAAGATGCACAGATGGGAACAGCACATAAAAGCTCATCTGTGTGTCTGATTATAAAAACATCATTGCTGGTGGCCACAATAAAGAAAAGGACACATTCTGAAATGTTTGCTGGAAAAAAGGGTGAAAAATGAATTGCTGGTGCTCATTTGCAAGTGTGAGACTGCTCAGAGCTCTGTTCCCAGGAATTTCCTAAGGAATAAAGGAAAATACATGTATTTTTATATAGCTGGTATGGGAGATTTGGTTAATATCAGGTAAGTTTTGCCATGCAAAGGACATACTTGTCTCAATGAAAATTTTCAAAAACAATATAGGCAATCAATAAACTTATGAGGAATACATAGTCAATTTCTGTTGGTAGAACAGGAACACACACATTTAGATACACTGGATGTTGTGCTAGGTGCAGCCTTGGCAGTTTTTTTGTCAACAGGAAAAGTTAAAAATATAACTTATTTGTATAAAGCATTTTCTTGTTTTATAAGTGTTAGACATTTGCTTATACAGAAGGATTTTGTAATTGTACACTTTAAGGATGGACTGTGATAACACAAGGGAACATACTTCAACAGGAAAAAAATCTGTAAGTGTAATGTGAGAATGTTACTACTTAAAAATTCAATTTTGTAGTGCAGCAGTTGTCATTAGGAGGAAAACAGCATGTTGGTATTTTTCATTGTGTGTTTTAAATAAAACTGCAAACAAATGGTGCAAACAAATTATTGTAAAATCAGTTGGAAACTGTGAGACTGTCTTTCTGACAAACGCCTGGTTGCAGTTGAAATATGCTTTGTTTTCTGAGCCCCGGGCTGATCCTTGCTTTCATATCAGCCAACTGGAATGTTTGATACACTCAGGCTGTCAAACCACCTTCACAATAAGCTGCGCTGAGTGACACTGGAGCCATTTTTATCTTTTCCATTTTATTACAAGGACAAGAACTTGCTTTTTAACAATGAATTTCACAGTCTTTTGTTGTAATCAAAATGCCTAACAAGAAGTAATGATAAATCAGATGTCTGATTAGCAACTGAACATGTATTCATTTGGATTGTATGAGTAACAGCACCAAAAATAAAAACATCTAAATTTCAAGTAAAAAAAAAAATTAGTCTGAATTCTGAAGAGCAATTAAGTTGTGCCATAGATGAGAAGATCCAAGATGCCAAAAATCATTACCTGTGTTTTGACACCAAGGACTTGGTTCAAAGTGTGATTCTATAGATTTGGTAGATGTCACAACTGGAAGGGTTATCTGGCCTGTGGTGGTGCAGAGATCATGACTGTGGGTTCCTACGATTCTGTAATGCACAAGGACACAGAGGCTTTATCCTCTAAAATTTTCTACTTTATTACAGATTACCACAAAAATCACTGCTAGCAAGTACACTGGTAGCTAATAAAACCAAAGTGATGATTAATAAAGTCAATATGAATGAATATATGTCAAGCTACCACAAATTGCTATCAGCAATCAATAATACGATATCAATCAATAGTCTGGTGTCAATCAATAACAGCAGCAAGTGGAGTGGTAGTACAACCACTGACAGCAACAACCAAGTAGGTATATACTATTACAATTACTGTAACTTATCACCAGGGAAGCAAACTTAACAACAACAACAGCATATATACTTAATATATGTTATACTTATGTAAAGCAAATTAGACAGACTTAAGAAGAAGCCAAACCATCCCAAAAACGGAGAAACAAACTGATCCTGGAGGGGACACCCAACCATTCCCAAAAGAGGGATGAACAGACACAAGCAGGAAGACTACAGTTTCCCTTCTAAACAGATTCCTGACACAGAGTCTGGAGTCAGCCAGCATCCCCAGTGAGAGTCCAAGAGCTTGTGGGCAGTTCATGTGGGATCCAGCTGAGAAGTTCTCAGAGAGAGACTCCATTTTGGATAAAAATTAAGTCCTTTTTATAACAAAGAGACATAAGCATGTGTAGAAGATCCTATTTTGTGCAGTGAATAGATTATGTAAATTTCTATTTTTCACCTCTAGCAGCCAATAGATGATTTTTTTTCCCCTGCTTTTTCAGAGCAATTTTTTATTTCTATGTTGTTTTCTATTTTCTCAGATGTTGTCATTACAGTTTCTTGGTCTTGTGCTCATTGGTGTTACCTTGGGATGTCTCTGGTTTCTAGGTCCCCAGCTGTACTTTTCCAGGATGCTTGTGGTTCCCAGGCCTAGTCTTCAGCCTCACAGTCCCAGGCTGGCAGACCTTTCTCTGTCAGGATTCTCAACAGACAATTTCTTCTGTTCAGCAGTTTTCCTCTTCTAACCAGGCTGCTCGCAGCAGGTGAGCCAAGGCAGCCAGATGAGCCTGCTAGCTATGAACCAGGACCCGTGCACATCTGGAGCAGCAGCTGGACTCCTCAGGCACCTGAAAAGCTGCTGCATGCCTGTGGCTGTGCTCACCTGTGCATCAAGTCAGGGAGTCAGGGCTCAGATGTCTGAATGTGCAGATGCCCCCGGTGCTGCACAGCACCTCAAATGGCACCAGGCATCAATTTGTGGGCCTGGAGCAGGGAATTTATTTGCCCCTCTAGTCTGTCCACAGCAGTCCAGAAGTGCATGGCTGTCCTGTGTGTGTGCTAGTATGGCCATTAGTCCTGGCTGCCTTGGGTACCTACAGTGGTGATGATTTTGAAGAAACAAAAGGGACGATTTTGCTTCAAAATTCAGGGATGATTTTGATGAGGCAAGACATGAGTCTGTATTGTAAAAACTGCTAAAAAGACAACTTACAGTTAGACTATGATATAAAAGCAAAAATATTTTAAGCAAGTCTTGACAAATGCAGAACACTTTGCAATGATAAAGTAAACAAGAAGTGAAGTAGAAACTATCTGGATCCTCCATTTCATATAATATTTTCCTTATTTCTTAAGGGTATGAGAAAACAGTATTGCAAATATATTTCAGAGCTTATTTGTCATCATTTTCCTTCAAAAACAGTTAAATAATATGAGTGAAATATTTACTTAGTGAAAGCTGATTTTCTGTAAATTATCCATAATTTAGCTGTAGGTCTTGCATAGATTTATGGTGTCCATTATAGTAACCTAAACCCAGTATGTAGAGGCCTATGAATTGATATGCTGCTTCTTTCTGTGAAATTCTTAGAAGGTAAATGTTACCAAAGCCTCTGGCAACACATTCTTTTTTCATTTGAAGGACATCATGCATTCTTTAACTAGAATCCCTGTGTAGCACTGGAAGTTACACCTGAATTTAAGGGAAAACTTTACTTCTGTGGGTGACCACAAACAGATTTCCCAGGGAGGCTGTGGAGTCTCACTGGAGATACTCAAGAACTGCCTGGATGCAATTCTGTGTGACGTGCTCCAGGATGCCCCTGGCTGGGCAGGAAGGTTGGAGCAGATGACCCACTGTGGTCCTTTCTAACCTTACCCATTCTGAGATTCCATGATTCCGTAGGCATGTGAGATTAGCTGAGCAGAATAGGAATTCTGTTGAATTTGACTAGAAACAGCCAAATCGAACAGACTTTTGTTTTGTGTTATTTATGTATGGGATTATTCTGAGCCAAACAGGAAATTCGTTGAAGTTACCTAAGGGAAGAGAATAAATTGAAATTAAAGGTCTTGCAGCCTGTAACTTGTGTTCTTAAATCGGCCACAGAACAAATCCCGACCGTAATGCCACGGTGCACATGGCTATGCAGGGAATGTCTTTGGTGAGACCATACTCCGAAGAGCTACTCAGCCAGCCAGGCGTGCCCTGCTGCTTTCCTGACCGCAGCAAAGCTTACCTTTCTCAGCCACTTTAATGTCAGCTGAGCACTCCCTTTCCTGCCTTCAGTCAGGGACCCACCGCTTGGCCAGTAAATCGAAGTCCATCTCCAGTCGGGCGGCAGATCCCGGCGCATCCCGCCGGAGCATCCATCCCTGCGCGGGCTCTCTGCGGGGCTCTGCTCCCCGAGGCTGTGCGGGGCCGGAGACACCGGAGGGCAGCAGAGGGCCGAGCTGGCGAGTCGGGCCCGGGGGAGCCACGGGAGATCCCGTGCGGCATCCCAAAGTGTCCCCGCCGTGCCGCGGCGTGTCCGCCCGCTGGCCGCAAACACTCCGCGAGAAAGGATTCCCACCTCTGGAGGATCCCAACAGGCTGGCGCCAGGGCTCGGAAAATGCAGCGCGGTTCAACGAGGATGAGCTGAAAAGTTCACATTCGCTAAAATCAAAGTGCACAACAGTGCATGATGTTTGGCAGCATCAGCATCGGGAAAGGGTCTCTCAGCTTCATAATGAATTTGTGGTTACCACAAGAGAGTATCCTCCCTCTTTCAGTGGGAAAAAGACACAGCCTTGACTGGAGTGGACATATGTCTTTCATCTTTTTGGCTCACACCGGGAACTTGGTTGCATGTTTCAGATACATTATCTCACCATCAACCTATTTGAAAGTTTTTCAGTCTTCTCTGTCAGAGCTGTTCCAGTCTGAATACATAATTTAATATTTACCACCCTTGCAGGGGTATGCGTGTGAATACATTCCTTTTCAGCTTCCCAAACCAGTGCCCTAAATGCTGGGATCTCAGCTCATGACAAGTTCTTGAAAGAACATATTTTGCTTTCCTGCCAGTGCAGTATGAACACATTTTTTTTTTAATTACTGACATTTAGCAGATGGGAAAAACAGTTATTTCCTATGTTGCTGGGAGAATGGCACAGCCAACAGATTCCTGGCCCAGCTGCTGCTCTGAAGCTGTTACGCTGGTCACTGCATATACTTGAGAGTTCAGCCAGTGAATTATAGTTGCTATAATAAGAATATTTTGCTTTCCATTAGATCACACTCAAATGAACAATAGCAAATGCACTTGAAGCAGCCAAAGTGGCTGTCAGTGACATTTCAGGGTCTCTTTGCTTCATTGCTGATGTCAAACAAGTTCTGGCAAAAGGATATCTTGTCCACATTGCCAGAAGCAACAGATCAGCTCTTCTGAAGGAGAAACAGATGTGGCAGGCCAGGGGAACTGCAAAGCACTTAGACTCCAAAGGAATCTTACCAAAGCTGGAAAAAATGAAAGTGAAGATCATAAAGCATGTATTAAAACTCAATGCAGAGCTCTCTTATGGTGTTACAACGAGTGATAAATAGCATCCTAAGTTGTTAGTAGCAGCTTGAATTCTTCTTTATCAAACCTCCCTTGGAAATAAAAGATATGCCTATCTGCTGGACCCAAATTGTTGCAGGCAGTCACAGAAAAGAGACTGGTTCACCCAGCAGAAGCAGAGCAGGAGGATATGTCAGTTTGGGTCACGCTACCAGAAGCAGGATCTGTTCATATAAGAAGTAAGTGTTCAAAGAATTCCCATATGATCATATCTCTTTGGAATGGCAGACCGATTAAAAAAGGCCAGATCAGTCATGCAAGTTATGAAACTGAGGAGTTGCAGCTGCTGTGTAATCTAAATGCTTTCATACCTGCCACTGCTCCTTTGAAACACCCAGGGCAACCCAAGGTCAGGAAGCATAAATTTAGGCATCTATATATGCACTAGATGTTAAACCTCCAGTTACAGGCAATACAGCCAAAAGTACAGTATCAGCCAATACAGGCACATAAAGTGATTTATTCAGTCACCCACTTTAGGATGACCTGAGTTGCTCCTTAGGCTTTACTGACTGTATTGGCTAGAGACAAGATTCACATAAAAATGTCCAGCACTGCTTTAGCACTGGGAGGGTGTTCTCTCTGGCATCCAGCCATCCCAAAAGGACATGGATTTCCCTTGTGTTGTAAGAGCCAGACACATCTTGGACTTTTGAAATACTTCCAAAGGCACCGACATTTAGGCAACTGAATCAAGCCACTGGTCTCCACTGATCCATTGATTTCCACAGTAAAAAAAAAACCAAAACAGCAAGCATATTTTTATCCATACCTACATTAAGGGCCTTCACCTTGAACTCAATTCAGTTCTAGATACTACCTGTTTTTCTCTGCACTTGAAAATTTTGTTAGCTTGAAGTTTCATTTAGACGCTGTCATGTCTTTTAATTTTAGAAGCTCTCACACTTTGTTTCACTCACCTGAAATACTGTACATCAACAGTTCGATTCTTAAGCCTTAACAGGCTGATGCAGAACATGTGCATGCAGGTAGCTCAGCACTTAGAGACTGCATTTGAACCTTCCTAACTCTGGATTACTTGTGTTTTGCAAGCAAGCCTGGGACGTCAACCCTATGGCTCTCCATCAGAGTACAGGGAGAAAAACTTGTAGTTAAGGCTAGTTATGGGTGACAGAGGAATGAAGGTATGTGACAGCATCAGAAAAAACCAGTAAAATGAGGACAAAGGAATGGTCAGTATTGCTAACCCAGGACATGAATGGAAGCAGTCAGACTGGAAAATGCTGAGGAATGAGTTGTTTATTTATATCATGACCAGAAGGCCTGTGCTCCCTCAGCAAGAGGACAGCAACAAGGATGTCACATGTGCCAGCAACAAGGATGTCACATGTGCCACATTTCCTTCTGCTCTTTCACAAGAAAGATGAGGATACCCAAAAAGAGGTATCATGGACAACAGACAGTAATCTTGATGGAGATTTATGGAGACTGAAGCTTTTGAGGATGAAATGAGGATCTGGCATTCACTGTTCATCATTCAGTGTAGGACTCTGAACCACATTCTGAACAGCATCAGCTTGGGAGTGATTATTCCAGTTCATTTGTTTTGAAGTTTTTCTCCCAGCCTGCACTCATGTTTTGTTTTTCCTGGAATGAAACACACACAAAACATGCCTGCCATTCGAACTGCTCTGCTGATGACTCACTGACTCACTCCATGGCTTTAAGCAAGCAACAAGCTCACTTGCTATCTTAGTTATGCCTTCTGAAAAACAGGCTAATGAGTTATGCTTTGCTGATAATGAAAAAGTGAATGGAATTTTTCCCAGAAAGTAAATTACTAAATAAATAGGTGCTAACAAGTTGTCTTAAGATGACAATATGCTTGTGGGAGCAACTGCTTTCTCACTAAGGACAGTCTTGAATAACGGCCTGCCTTATGAAACACTGAGAGTCATCATGACAAAGCACAAATTGTTACCATGGTTATTAAGGTGATGGTGACACTTTTCACGCAACAGTATCACAGGAATCTGCAAAAGATGTGGCCCTTTCTGGGGTTTTGTTTCCTCCTTTTGTGGTTGTCCGTGGCTGCCACTTTTGCAGGGGTGGCTCAATCCTGCTTCTCAAGCTCTTTCTGCAAATAACTGAGTGACTGACTTAACCCAGCAACTTCCCAGTGGTGAGTGTATTAAAGAGACATTGTCGTAACAACTCCCAGACCCTCCAGTACAGAAGGAACATCACCAGCATTCACACATTCAGAACAGAATCAGTACAGTAATGTATTCTCATTTATTTACTTGCACTACCATGAATTTTGCAGACTCAGGTGTGTTGACCAAGACTTTTATTGTGCACAACAAAGAATTTCTCTGAACAAAGAAACTTGGACTAGGAGCCATGAGGTAGAAGGTAACAGGAAACAGAAACAGTTGATCCTAGGTAGTAGTTTTGGTATAGCAACCCCTCAATCATCATGAAGACTTTAGCAGGCCTGGGGACTTTCAGAGAAACTAATTTGGTGACTTTGAGGTGTTTATGATAACTTTTTCAGAGAAGAGAGTGCTTTTGGGGAACAAAACCCCATCAAATTGAAACAACCAAATTGAAAATTTGTTTCAGGTTGGAAATGGAAAATTACTGTTACATCACCAGCTGATCAGAGGTTGGGCTTGACCTCTAAATACTGAAAGGGTTATTTTAGATGTTGTTTTATCTGAGCTGTCACAGCATGCAGAGTTGTTTTGAGTTTCTGAAAATAAGCATTTACCTCTGTGAGCAGTAATCCCAGTGAAGCCTTGTTTATTTGAACTAGTGTCTTATTTTCTTACCTGCACAACATGATAACCTCTCCAACCCTAAAGCTCTTTATTACTTTCTCCTCACCTCATCTGTACACTCATTCTCTTCTCACAACCTCTAAATACCATGTAGGTGAAGGGCAGCATGAACTCCCTTCACTCCCTGACAAGGGGCATGTGAGGGCTGGCAGCCTGATAGCCACAGTGATTGGCCCCACCACTGCTGGTGAACACACACTCCAGCTTTGCCTCATTAAATTTCCTTTCTTAAGTAGAGTCAGTCTTTAGCAGTCGTGCAGAAATTTCCATTATTACACCGTTCTTCATCTCAGCCGATCATCCTAACTAAGTGGAAAAGAGAGAAAGTCACCCTTAGTCCATGATTCATCCCATCCCAAAATAGACATCTAAATCAGGTCACTTGAATCATGGTTAAACGTGCCAGCTGTTCTGCACTAACTGTAAGGACAACCTAAGGTGACTATCTGAGATGAAGACATTGATACTGTAGAAGTCTAAACTTAATGAATCCTACCCTAATGCCTTTGAGCCTTGTCACACTACTGCATGATATTGAAGTGTGGTGGTCATTTTAAAAGTTTCCAGAGTGGGACAGATGGATGGACATTGGGATCACTGAAGCTCTTCTTCATCTGGATGCTAGGCTGAAAAATCAAAAAAATCTCCCCAATGGGAAAAGTGAGAAAACAAACATATATTTGTGCATATTTCCACAGAGGAAGATGATATATTCAATTAATAAATTACTTGTGCTCACCCAGTCTGTTCTAGTTTCCATGCCTGTAAATCTGGTTTAAACATTTAAGGTCTGATCTTCCACCTAACAAACTGCATAAAGCTGCACCAAATAGCTCCTGCATAAAATTCACACCTGGTCACTAAAGTAGAGAATATATGGGAGAAGATAGAAACCTCAAATTGAGACAACTTTTTTCTTTGAAAAACTAAATTCAGAAAAGTCCACTTATCCCCATAATAGCTGTTTTAAAATGTGAGCTTCTATACGGTAGGTTTTTTAGTCTCCAAGCCATTCTCTGCAACTTTTGAGCTCTCTCCATCTGCTCAACAGCCTCTGTACCTGTGTGAGTGGTTAGAGCAAAGTGCCTCTGTGCTGGTGTCACCACCATCCTCCCTGCAGATAAAATCACCGCACATTGAGAACAAGTTCCAACAAGCTGACCTGTTCTACAAAGGTGAAATTAGTTCACTTACCTTTTTGGTTTTTGCAAGCTTTTCCAGGAATTAATGTATATTTTTTTTTCAGTCACAGATAAAGAAAGAAGGTGATGAAAGAAAGAAGATGAAAGAGAAGTCAAATAAGATATAGTGGTTCCAACAAGATGAGAATATTTAGCTGTTCTGTATTGCAAAACAGAAAAAACAACCATTAACTAGTAAAGGACCTTGAAACTTTTTCTCACATGCCCTCTTTTGAGGACAGCCGAAGAAACATGCCTCTGTTTCTCTAACCCTGGAGCTAGCTGGCAAAATCCCTGGTAAGGGCTACTGTGCAGATGTAGAAGTTGTCCACAACCTTGAATTGATTTCTCAATATACATATGCAGCTTCACGGTGAAAAGGTGCCTATAAGACATAATTGTACAATAAATGCTCATGACTTACCTCATGAGTGAAATCCCAGGACAGCTGGGCTGGGGATACCTCCCAGCATCTCCTACACTGTTTTGCATGCTCAGCCCAGGTTGCCACATGCCCATCACTACAATTTTGGTGACTGCACAGAGAATCTTGTCTAAGGGTTCCTGCTCAGAGGTGGCTGCTCCAGCACCTCCATCCTGCTTGTGGCCTGCTGTGGTGGGGGCTTGGTGCTCATGTGTGTGCCATTCCCAGCATAGGGAAGTAAGCATCAGAAAAATTTTACCAAGGCTCTCAGAGCTCTGCTGGAGGTGGCTGTCATTGTCCCCAGGTAACAGCCACCCCCAGGCTCAGCCACCCCACATAACCTCACTGTGTGAGGAAGCACAGGCTTCCAGAGACCACCTCCCTATCCCATGCACAGACAGCTCTCTCCCTGCCCTCCAGCCTCCTGTGGGCACACATGTTCACATGGCTGGATGGAAGACAACACCACAACCCCAAGCCAGGCTGCAGCTTGTGTTTTTGTTTTCATTGTCTGAGATTTCAGCTGGATTAATTCCTCTGTGGTTCAGACCAGGCTGGTGCAAACTCAAGGGAGAGGGTTGGAATGAGCATGTGAGAGAGGCAATGCTACATCTTTTAGCATCAATTCTGGCTAATATCAGTTAAAAAATACAATTCCTACCCCTGAACAAACTTCTCAGCCCTAGCAGAGCAGTCCTTTTCAGCCTTCTCTCCAGGAACGTGGAGAGCACATGACTGCTTCTGCAACTGGGCCATACAAGTCATAGAGTCTGCAAAGAGCAGCCCTTGTTTTGAATTGGATTGCAAACTGAAAATGCCAGGAGAGGAGGCCCTGAAAGTATTTGCTTCAGAAAAGTCACCAGATTTTTAAAAGCTAAACGCAGCAGTCAGCTGCCCACATTGCATGGGAGCCTCGTGGCAGCCCTCAGGGCACACTGCCTGTTCTTTGGTGGGACTGGCAGCCGGGTTCATGGGCTGACCCCTCTGGATCCAAGCACAGACCTGCTGAAACTTCACACAAAGCTGCGGATCTCACACTTTCCACTCTTCCAGCTCTGCTGCAGAAAGCCCAAGCTGCCAGCTTATGGGTGGTGAGTACGGCATGACTGTGCCCTGCTCAGCACCCCAGCCCAGCAGCCGTGACCTGCACATTCCAGGGGGACCCCTCTGGTTTGCTTAATTGGTCAAAACTGGTGTATGCCTACAAATCATTTCCAATGGATCTGGCAGTTCCCCATGAAAGCTCAATCTTCCAGCAAATTTCCCCAGAGCCCCAGCCCACTGGCCAGGGTTTCATTCATGGATGGATGAATGGGACAGGGTTAGAGGCATCAGAGAGTCACACTGACAAAGCAGCATCTGTTAAATCCTGGGGAACTGGCTCACACGTCCAGGCTGCTGGGTCCATTGAGAATCACAGAAAACCACTATTTTGTGGTAATTAAGATTACAAACAGGAAAAATAAAATTGATATATTCCTTACAATGAGTTACAAAGACACAGAGTTTAATAAAATGAACATTTTCTCCAACGTCTTTGACACTTAACGTGGTGAAGAAGCATCAGCTTCCTTCTGCTGACAGCACAGCAGAGCTGTGCCACATGGCGGTAGGTGTTTCATGCTTAATATATCATGCTAATACAAAGTTATTGGTTTGCTAGCAAGTTTGCTCATGTGAACGGGGGTCAACAGATCATCCTCATGAGGAGAAGCAGAGGAGCAAATACTGATGTCTCCACTCTTGTGACCAGTGACAGTGACAGTAAAGCTGAGTCAGGGGAGGTTTAGGTTAGGTATCAAGAAAAGGTTTTTCACCCAGAGGGTGGCTGAGTGCTGGAACAGATTGTCCAAGGAAGTGGTCACAGCACCATTTGGGCAATGCTCTCAGGCAAGGTGTGATTCTTGGGGTCCTGCACAGGGCCAGGTGTTGGTAGTGACTAAGCACCTTGACAAATGAATTAGCAATTTGAGTCGTATCAGACTGTGACAAATGTAAAAGGCACCTCTGTGTGTGCTGCTCATAGACATGGGCAAGAGAGACCCAGACACGGTGCTCTTCCCCCAAGAGGGTTCCTGGACCAGCCTGGCCCTGTGCAGTGAGCTCATGGAACAATGCAAAGTATTGTCCCCATGGATACTTTGAGGCTGCCTCCTCTGGCTCTCCCCTTCCCTCCACAAAGATAATTGCACTTAAAGTCACCTGAGTTTAATTCCTGAAACTATTTTATTCTTCTGAAATTCCTGTGCAAGCTGTGCTCTCTGGAGTACCAAAATTCTGTTTACATCTGCATTTTCCACTTGAAGCTTTTGGAAATAATTTATAGGGCAGAGGATTAAAATAAGCCAAATCACCAGCCAGAAGAGAAAAAAACTGCTTGTCACAATTATCCCTTTTTCTGTTTTAGAAGGTTTCCTACCAGTTTTGGTAGGAAAGTGGCAAAGTTTGTGGCAAATTTGATCTGTCAATCCAAATGAGGAATTAAAGTCATTTAGGAAGAACAGGTGCCATCTGGAAAACATGCAGAGAACTTAAAAACAAGTTTAATGTTAAATGTATTAATGTTTAATGCTAAATGTATTCATTGATTTGCATTCCAGAAGCCTGCCCTTTGGTCTCTCCTGAAGATAATACATTAACATTAGGATGAAATGCTGGCATGCTGTCCAAACTTTTCACCTGATTTTGAATTACAAGCTACAGATGCTGAGTCACTGATCTTTTTATTAGCTCAGAGAAATAACATGACATTGCTCAAGGATGGAGACCAGCCAAAGTTTTACAAAGATAAGCAATGGATGAATTTTCTCTGAAAAAAGGATTTCCTTATCTTTCTTGGCTTCCTTTGGTGATACATCAACAGAAAATCAAAATGAACGAATAAAAAGTATCTGCTCATTTATTTCCTCAAAGAATATTTGATCCTTTAAGATGATTCCAAATAGCATCATATTGAGTCTCTGACTACCAAGGAATTGAAGACCTGATTTTCATAGCACTGTTGCCACATATTGATGTAGCTTACCATGATAAACATATTATATTGATTATATATAACCATAGTATGGCCAAACAACAACTACAAAGAAACACATCCACAAAATGTAACCATTTCCAAGCAGTTTGAGATTGAAGCAGAAAGCAGAGATTTTAGGGGAGTATGAGAACAGCTACTTAGTTCAGATGGAATTGGTCAGGCTGACAGAAGGAACAGGGAATGTGGTCAGCATATGCTAAAATATAGCAGTTTATGGTTTGTTATAAAATAGTGGTGTTAAACTTTCAGAAGAACATACTCTACTGATGGGTCATTAATCAATGTACAGCCTAATCCACGAGAGCTCCTCTATTTGGCAATTATAGTTAGTTTTGGTACCATCCCCACAAATAACAATGTTCCCTTTCAAAGTTGCAGTTTCTACTTTTAGATCTCTAGGTATTTCAAAAGGATTAGAATATTTAAAATAAACTACAACCTTAGTGCAGTCAATCAAACATTTCCCCATCAACTAGGACAGTTTCTATCTTCTGATTCCTCTCTCAGGTTTAATTATATTTTGAATTCTTCTACTGAGTAGCGCTGTAGATCTTGAAGAAGTTGGTGTTCAAGTGGGACAACTTATCAAATGCAGAAACCTGAGGTGCAGAAACTTGCTTCATTTACAAATACAAATGTAACATGCTACTGAATAGCCACTAATGTCTTTATTTTAAGGGG
Source organism: Scytalopus superciliaris (assembly GCA_013400415.1). Taxonomy (NCBI): domain Eukaryota; kingdom Metazoa; phylum Chordata; class Aves; order Passeriformes; family Rhinocryptidae; genus Scytalopus; species Scytalopus superciliaris. The sequence goes on from VXBX01005335.1 coordinate 1,117,473, forward strand.
GAAATGAAGTTATATTCCTTAAGGAAAAAGAATATTTCAATTATAAAATCAGGATAGAAACAAATAATTTCTGACTGAGTTCTGTTTAGTGTTTTCTGACTGGTGCCATATACATAACTGGCAGCAGCATTTACAGGAAAGTGTCCAGCAGCTCTCACCTGAAGTTCTTCATATGACTTTGCAAGACTTTCATACAGCTGAAATTTTTCACCCCTGGTATCACTAAGAGTGCCTGTCATTAGAAAATGTTGACAAAAATGGTTGTCACTGCTGAGAATAAGAAAAGACATTGAATATGTCTTATTTTCAGGGCATGGGGGGCAGTTCAGTCACTGCTGAGAACCTGAGCAGGTGGGAAACATGCCATGTTTCCTAGGTTAACAAAACTACAGTTGTTTCCTCAGGAAGCTCTTCAGTAGCTATGAATGTGATGAAGCATTTCCCATTTGGAGAGGTGAGGATTGCACTATATGATAAACGCCTGAAATTCCAAGGACAAAGAACGGGTTGGAAGTTGTCAGAAGTCCCTGCTCCTCCAGTCTGTGGAGGTTTCTGAACCAAGCAGGGTCTGACAGATGTGCCATTCCCACACAGTGACGCTGCAGCTGCTCTGGCTGGGCCAGCCTCATGCTCCTGTGAAGGCTCCAAGGCAAGGATCAGCACAACGAGCCAATGGATCAGCACCAGATACACACCTATCAAAAAGAAATTATGAAAACCAAATCGTCAGACAGTTCTGTGCACTGTTCATCTCGACTTCTTCTGGAGCTGGGAATAAACAAGTTTCTTCTATCAGCATACACTGCATGAAAAGCAGTGGGAACACAGGTGTCTCAGCATCTGTTTGGGACTGACTCCCTGGAGAGGGTAGTCTGTCTCTGAGTGCAGAAGTTCAAAGGTCAGAGAATGGTGCTATGAATCAAGAATGTCTTAACTTGCTGATGAATGCATAAATGCCAAGATGCATGATGTGCACATAGGCCTGCATTTTCACCTTCCCTTTTTTGTAAGCCTAGGAGGTTATTCACACACACCTCTCAAGCAACAATGGCCCTGCACTGAAAGGAAATTATTATAGCAAAGTAAATCCCTTTAATGTCATGAAATGCCAGAATTGAGGTTGTCATTAATGTGACATCCTGTTGTGTATATATTATGATACGTTCTTTATTGATACAACTGCATCATGCTTTTTTCAAGAGATCCCTACTTCATTCAGTTCACAGGAATAGTGAGATTTCTTAATGAGATTCTAGGCAGGATTTTTATTAGCCCTGATCTTCTGCACCCTCTTTTGTTTACTGAACTCATTCCCAGTACAGTTCTGAATAGAAAGTTAAAAATGTAATATTTAATGTAATTATTCTCAAAGTTCAACTCAACTGCAGCTGAGTTTCATCAGTCAGTAATCCAAGGCAGTAAACTAAAAACTGCAGACTATGTAAGGTGTGAAAACTTGGTTCCCAGGTCTTGTGTTCTCAGGTCTTGTGTCCCCAGGCTGTGCAACAGAACCATGTCCAGATGCATTTACTGTGACATTACTCCCACACTCCCTGAAAGTTTCTCACTCAACCCTAAAAGCCAGTCTTTCAGAGAGCAGTGTATTTCAGCTCAACCATAGAAAATACAGATTTTTTTTACTCGTTTGGCACAGTTACACCAGTGTCCTCAGACTGACTGACTACAGGATATGTTTGCACAGCACAGAATATTAGAAAGTACAGAATACCTGAAGGTATCATTGGGAAACATGAAGCTGAAAGCCTGAAATTCCCTGTGATCACTGTATCCAATGCCTATATGCACACACAAAGAAGGACAGACTCCTCTCTTCAACAGAGGTCTGTCCACCTGAAGGACAGATTTGTCCTTGAGTTTTGGTTATCTGTCCACTTGAAGGTGGACCAATCCTTCACCTTCCCAGAAGGCAATTTGTGAGACCAGAAGCACGGGGCTGAGAGAGCTGCCTATAAGGCAGTGGCAACTGCAACATGCAAACCTCAACCTTCAGGCTGCCAAGAGGGCCAATATGCTATTCCACAGAAAAAAGCAGCACAAAGAGCCTGTTTCTTAAAAAGAAAAGAAATTTAAGTGTAAGCCATAATCCATTTAAAGGTTTCAGAGGAGAATCTGTTCAGGAAACCCAGCAAGCATGCTCTCTGTGTGTCATCCATGACTTCTTAACATACCAGCTCTAGGAATCTTCAGCAAAGATGCAAGTTTTCACATGTAGATGCCCTCTTGAGTACCCTAGCATATCCCACCAGCCTCCAGCTGCCAACACAGAGGCCATGAGAATCCAGTAGGTCCTATGCTGTATCTTCAGCCCTGTGTGAATGTCTTGGCTACCCTCTGTAGTTTATGTCCAAGCATTTGCCTTGCTCCCTGACAACTGGGGCTGTCAGTGTTTTGACATGTATTGCTGTGATACAGTGGATGCTCCCACATTCCTGCCAGCTGCACCTGCCTGGCCAAAGCAGGGTGCCAACAGCAACAGTGTCACTGTGGTGTTCACCCCAAGACACTGTTGTGTGAGGAACACGAGTTGTTCTTGTTGTGTTTTGTTTTTACTGGGGCTGAAGCTGTACTTCCCACAGAGCTTAAAAAGTGGAAAAGAAAGCCTCAGATAACATTTCAAGGGAGGATAGCTTGGGAGGTGCCTTTTCTTTTAAACTAACCTCAACAGAAGAATGAGGATACAACCAGATAAATGTCAAAATGAATGATGAATCCACACATCAGATAACTGAACCAGTTGTGAAAGAGTATCATACTTTATTATTTTAGATTCCAAAACAGGACTGTTCAAGACTTAAGGGATTAAAACTGCCCCAACTGCAGCCAATGGAAATATTGTCTTTGACCTCAACAGAAACAGAAAATGTCTTCAGTTACTCTGGAAAAAACTTTGAAATGCTGGAGTGATTACTAGTTGCTGCCAGTCATTATTATATTTTCTCCAATCGAATGATGTTTAATCCTTCATGGGCAGTACATTTCATTGCCATTTATTTATTTGCTGTCTTGCTCCTCTGAAGATTTTTTAGAGGAAGATGAAAAGCTGATCTGTTTCCAGAATTTATGATAGTGGAAAAAACCAGCGAAACAAACAAATGAAAAAAAAAAAAATAGGAGAAAGAAAGCCTATGTAGGTCCCATGGAGATGGCAAGAGAGATTATTGTTATCTCCTGGAAGGATCTGAGAGACGGGCTTACAAAACATGACAATATTCTTGACCATCTTCCCTCAGAGCAAAGCCTTGTTGCTGGTGTCTCACTGGCTGATCTGTCATACTGTAGTCCCAGCTCTATCCACTTACACCCACTCTGTGAAAGACAAATCCATAATGACAAAGATAGCATGTTTATGCAGGATGATGCTGGAGGTGCACTGTGCATGAACATAATTTGGCCATTTGTTATTCAGGGGTAGTGGCACTTTCCACAAAGCACATTAACTAACTTGCCACTGCTATAAAGTTCCTGTTTCCTTTTCCTCCTCTTCCTTTTCCAGACCCAGTCACACAGTCCTGTCCCATCTTTTGCATTAGCTTTGGTGCTCTTCTGTCAACTCCATATGCCATCAAAAACAATTCACCTTTCTTTCAGTTTAATATTCTTTGCAGTTCCAGTAAATTGAATTGGTTTGGTGCAGGGTCAGAAAACACAGGCCAGTGCATGTAAAGGGAGGACAGCCAAGGCAGAAGTAGGACAGGCAGAAGAGCACAGAACCTCTCTATGTGGAAACGAGCTATTAGACAATCTCAAGCCCAAACATGTAACTTCAACCATGTAGCTTTGCACTTAATTTCTTCGTTATGTGTCCTGCAGGCTAGTCCTAGTAGCCATCTGCAACCTGTCTGTAATTATATAGCCTGGCTCAGAGGATTGAGCAATAATGTCATAAGGTGAACATAAATAACTCCAAGAGAAAACCATCTTGGAGACCAGATATTAAATGTGTTTAGAGGCCTGAAGTGATGAGTAGCATCTGCTGAGGTGTTTCCAAAGCACTTAGCTATCCCTTGAGAGCTGCACATGTATTTTTAGCTGTAGCATCAGTCCCTCACCTCTTGACAACCTCCATGGTCATTTAGAATTGTGTTCTGCTTCATACAACACAGGCTGAGTAACAAGGGTGGTAGCACAACCAAAGACCCTGCAGCCCATGATCCATAGCTACTTTCAACAGTGGTGTTTATACAGTGTGTGGGAGCAGCAGTGAGACATCAGCTGGGAGCTGTTCCCTCACATAACATGGTTGGTTCCTCATGGGGAGAAAGCAGAACTATTGAGCTCATATTCCACCCATTTTTCAGGACCTGAAGCTCTGTCCAGAAATACAAGCTGCCAAAGAAAGATACAAGTGGGATGTAAAATTATTCAAATACCTGAACTACTCAGTGGAAGGTCAATGTTTCCTTCTTTGATGATTCCTTTTGATGATTGTCTAGTTGCAAATTGGCATTTTCGCTTCACTAGTATTTGCTGAGCTAGCTAATAGTGTGTTTTACGTGAGACATCTGGAACATGTTTAGGCTTATAAATAAATTTAATCTTCTATTATATATAGTAATAAACAGGTTTGTACTTGGGATTTTGAACAACTATTTCATGATAAAGTTTTATCTTTTTTCTTGGTGGAGTGCCATAGAATTATACAGCTGTTACAAAAAAGAAGGTTAGAGCAGATTGGTGGAACTAGAGTCATGACACATTTGAGAACAACAAAGGTTTCTCAGGGGGTGATCCATATGACCAAAACCTGCACACATACATACACTAAAAGGGAGGTTATAAGGTGCCATAATTCCTGTCTTGAAGCCCAAGAAAATAACTAGCATTAGACTGAATTATTTTAAGCATATAGTGTTTTGGCTGTACTTGCTGTGCTTTCTTCTAGCTCTGCTGTGTATGCCTAGAACAGTCTGCACTAAGGGAACCTTGCAGCCTCCTTTGCCTCTCTGCACCATGCATGGATTCGTGCAGGGCGCAAATCCAACAATGCTGCCTTGGCGCTGCCACTCAATAGCCACAGCTTTGGAAAGAACCAGCAGGCAGCAGCTAATCCCACAGGCAAAACACGGGAATCCTGATGTCAGCACCAGGGAGTGGGAGCACTGCGGGTTTGGCAGGCAGATGGTTGCTCTTTTACACAATTGTGCAAAGTACAGCTCTTGTGATAAAACATTACAGTTCATTACAGGTTATTTGGGACAAGGGTTACATTTCGCTGGGTCTTATCTTGGTGCCTCATACATTCTTTGGCAGAAATGGGAATTTGGACAAAGATTAAAGAAGTTACGGATGTGAACAACTGGGTTACCACATGGAGGCTGTATTGCTATTAGTGGCAGTACCAAGAGGTTAGAAATGTGAGGCATATAATCATTTACAGGCAAGGAGAGAAACCATGCAGTTATTTTCTATAAATCTGAAATACTAGAAAAATGGCGCTTTGGGGGATTTTGTAAGGCAAAGCATGGTTTGCGTTCCAACTCTTACCTCACCTGCTTAGGTATAATTATTTCTTCATACTTGAAGTCTTCCTGAATGCCATCTGAAAGGCATATAAATATTACAGAAACCAAGCAGAAATAGGGAATATAAACAACTGAGACACAAGCCTTGTGCAAAGCAAGGTTATGAATTACATGAAGGTGTATCACTATTTTAAAAGATTTTTGCATATATCTCTGATTTTATAATTATAACCTTAGTATTAGCTGTTGAATGGCCAGGAGAATATGATTTGTCAATACTGCCCAGGAAGCAAGTCTAAGAAGAGGTGAGGACACAATATACACTTCATCTACATCTCTGACCTTCTGCACAGGGAGAGAAGTAGGTCACCATCCCTCTCTGAGTCCAGCATTCTGGGTTTGCCAGGGGGCATACAGCTCAGTCCAGTGTGTCTCTCAGTAGTCCTGACCTTTTCACAACAGTCCTCTTTGCGCCAGTGCTCTCCCCTGCACTTCTCAGTCACTGGTGCTTCTGTATTAAACACCTTTCTAAGTTACAGCCCACCGAAGACACAGTTTCAGGAGTGCTTAAAGGCTGGCATAGGACAGGGCTGCCCCTAATCAGTTCCTGCTGGCTACATAGATGCATACAGAGGGATGAGAGAGAGCAGGACAAGAAAATGTGTCTGCTGAACCACTGCCCAGCTCACTGCCTGGGGGTTCCTGCTGGCATGAGGACACGGCAGCAGGGCACAGCATGGAGGGGAGCTGTGTGCCCTGTCTCCAAAGCGCTCTGCATCCCACAAGCTGTCACCCCTCACAGGCAGGTTTGGTACTCTCACTGCTGGCATCCATGGCAGGCTGTCACTACTCTTTGTTAGGCAGTAATTCTATGACAGATTTTATGGGAAACTGAGGCTGTTTCTCAAAGATAATCGCATCAATCCCTAGAGCAGAGGTCCTACAGGTCAGGTAAGCAGTAATTGTTTTGGGTACTTAAATTAAGCCTTCTGTATCCCACCCAAAGTAGCCTGACACTTCTGATCCTCTACTGGTCTACCAGACCTCTTGACAGTTCCTCAGCAGTGCTATAAATAGCATATTGAAAAGTACTAGGCCAACTTTTAAAATTGTATCAATTAGTCCATCTAGAGAAATTTCACAAGAAGCATTTTCAGTATCTTATCTTTGACTTCTCTTTCAAATGGAGTCTCCAAAATATTTCTAAGCTGTCTCTGGGAGACCCTGAGAAGCACTGATCTGGTGGAAACATCTCGGAGGTATGAATGGTGATAACAGTTACCTAAAGAGTATGTCATAGCAAACGCCAAGTTTCTCTCTAAATGTTCTCTTTTGTCAAGGTTTCTTCTTACTGTTTTGATTTGCCACTCATCTAGGTCTAAACTCTTTCAAAAATCACCAACCAACCAATTTCATTCAAGAGGAATGCACTTCCAATGATTTTCAAGTTTTCAGTAGAACATTATACTCTACATAAAATTGATTATACACAATATACAGTATGGAACAGAAGAGATGAAAATACTTTTTAATTGAAGCCTTGGAGATAAACTTGCAACTGAGGAAGGCATAATTGATCTCTAAAGACTATGCAGTTGACTGCTTCCTATGGCACTATTTTCTCCACTCCTGCTACTTAACGTATCCTGTTTATTCACTATATCCCTCCAAAACTACTTTGGTGTACTATTATATCCGCAGATAGATTAGTCTTCACTAGTTATCAAAAGCCAGAGGAACTAAGGTATGGTACTAAGAAGTTTGAGATTGCTTTTCACTAGTTTTATAATGGCTATTGCTAAATTATACTATTCAAGGCCTATAAGTTACTATTTTTCTTGCCATGTGAAGGATGGGTTAGTTAAGGAAAATGATGTTGCAGTTATTAGAAAAATACCAAAGGGTATTTGCTGACTGCCTCAGTCTTCCTAACTAGGTACAGTCTTGGGGCTAAGCTACTGCCTGGGGCTTTGTATTTTGGACAAAAAATTCAATATAAGGAAACTTACATTTTTGAGACCATCCGTGCTTCAAATCGACAAAAAGATTATGTGTTCAAATCAAGTAAGTTTTTGAGACTCTGGATTTACGTAGGGGATTGAAAAGCTCTTATCAAATCTTACTCTGCTATCTCATTTTCTTCGTGAAGGTTACGTTGTTAGCTGCTACTGTTTTATTTAATGCACAAACACCTGTATGTATGAACCTTGAAACTGCAAGAAGATTACTCTCATTTGGGTCATTATTACCTGACCAAAAGCCTACACAATGAGCAATCTTGTAAATATTGACTACTCCTACCAGGAACTGTAACTTACACTGCAGTAACAATACTGAGGAATGAAAGGAGATAGAACTGCTACACATAAAAACCTGCCAGGCAATGACCAAATACACCAAGGTAAGATCCTGTCTTTGGAAATCTGTGGTATTCCCTGCTTTGCAGATTTAATACTGTGGCAGTTTAGTGTCCTGAGCTGGACCTGACCTGAAGGCGTGTGAGAATGGAAGAATCAAATTTATATTGGGTATCTACACAGCTCTCAGACATCTGCCTTCTCTGACAGGGAGACTTGATTATGCTATGGCACAGCAAAGCTCTCCCAGGATGAGAAAAGCTTATGGCTTTAGGCTGGTCCCTGCCAGAGGAATGTTGCTCCAAGTGGAGCAGGCCAGGCCCTGGTCCAGGCCACCTGCCCTGGTCCATCCCAGGGCAGAAGCACAGGACGGTGCTATGGCTCCTCTGCCTTTCAGTGGCCTGGGCAGCTCACTGGCTCTGCTTTTATTTCCCAGTCTGGAAAACACTTAAGGCTGAAAACTGGTGTTAAAACAGATATAAAATCTGTCACTAATGCATCTTAATCAGGAATTCTGCTATTTTTTCGCTATGGATCCGTACTTTATTCTTAGCTGCTAAACTTCATGTTAAAAAGAATATGCTATAGCTTGAGTATGGCAAGAAAGATGAGGCAGCTGTTAAAGAGAAAAACATTATTTATTTATTTATTTATTCTGTTTTTCAAATAACTTTTGAATACTCCAACCAATATTCAACTAATATTTGGGGGGGTTGTGGATTTTTTTCAGGAGATACTGATGATGCAGTTAGGACTTTTTGGTATATCCTTTTTCAGTGCAAGAAAAGCACACACACCTACACTCTTGCCTGTGGTGGGAATTCAAGTAACTAAGAAATTCAGTCACTTCTTTAAGCTGCACACATATCTGAATTGAGGCCTCTGTAAAGCCTAGTCATCAACAAAATCTTTGGAAAGGCTTTGCACATAGCCCCTGTTTAAGGTAGTGTCTCTATTGTTTCTTTTATGTCTAAAAAGGAATTTCACTCCTTCTGATACTCACAATGAATGAAATGATGCATTAAAGAAAACAGGATGAAAAGATAGTCAGTCTCCTGTTTTGTTATGGAGCACCTGGCATTCTTTTATTTTATATTACACAATTGTTATCTACTAAGAAGAAACACCACACAGCTCGCCCATGGAAAAGAATATAAAGATAATCCTATAATAATGACTCTCCAGCTTAGAAGAGGCTGGAAAGAAAATAAACCATGGAAGTTCTTACTTTCTTTGGAAGTACTTTTTTTCTTGCAAACATTATCAAAGACCTCTTTAAGAGAGATTCAGACACAGTGACAGGTAAATTGGTAGGAGAGGGCACCTCCAAGGGCAGTGGCAGGAGACAAGGATGCAGTGGGTGTCAGTCACCACACCAGACTACTCTGAGAGGCAGCAGTTCAGCAATTTGCACACCAAGTAACTCACACACTACAACCTCTACTGTTACGTCCAGCCACATTCATGAAATTATTAGATATGCCAGACTCAATCAAGGCACCATAATCAGGCCCACAGATGCAGCAAAAGAGTATGTGGGCTACTAAGAAATGAGAAATTCAAGGTTTTTTGCAAAAGGAACATGCTAATACAGACCAAAGTGGTGAAAGATGTGAAGATGTTAATTTTTCACATAAACACGTGAAACTTTATAGATGGAAATGCACAATTCATTCTTACTGAAGTATGTAGAAAACTCCAACCCTGAAAACCAATTATCAATGAGAAATTCGGAAAAAAAAATCCTAGAAACACACCACTCAGATTCATGACATAACTTAATTCTGTGACAGTCATTTCCACATCAGGTGGCAGCAAGAAAAAGAAATTTTAAAGCAATACTGACAAGCCACAACAGTGTCTTTCATACACTAATTGAGAAGTTAGCTTAGAGAGGAATCAGCACTATAACTTAGACTGGAATAAGTCTCTGTTAGTCATATGCCTCACTGCAAAGCAGGAAGACTTTAACTTGAAGATGCACCAGAAGATCCTTCACTTGAATCTTTTCAGTGTTGTGACTTCTCCCTTCCCTCAAACAGATTATTTAATCCAACCTGCTAGTCAGCAGGAGTTTCAGCATCAAGAAATACTTGCCTGAGCACAGATCTATCCAGTGCCTCAGGAAATGCCTGGAGGCCTCCTCACTCAAAAGGAAGCAGTTACTGCATCTGCTGCTTACCTGCATCAATTATACTGGGCACAAGTGCACATCACAAATTATAGACCTGGAAGCATAAAAATTTGATTACAAAAAAAAAAAATCTCTTTTTTCCTATCAAACATATCATTCCAAAAGTGGAGTGTTTCATCTGAAGCCTTTTCATTTTATTCAGAGAATAACACATTATTCAGCAATGCCAGCTCAACAATCACCTCGAACAAAACAGCTTTAAGATTTTTTTTTTGCAGATGATTCATGAAGTAAAACAAATCTTTCTTTCTTCTGTGTAATAACAGCCTCTTTTTACTTAATACTCTTAATGACAGTCAGTGAAAGAAAGAATTGCGTACAAGTGGCCTCACCTATGAGTCTACATATCTTTCATCTCTCCCAGTGGGTATACTCTCAAAGTGCCAAGCTACTCTACTTAGATTTAGTGACAGCTGATTTGAATAGCTTTGCAGCTACACAAAACACAAAGTGAGTTATCCTCTGTGGAGAAAGGCAGGAACATGTGAAACAGCTCCTCACTGTGCAGGTTCCAAGTCACATATTCTCTTCCCACCAACTTACTGTCTCTAAATTAAAAGTACATCAGCCTTTTCCCTTGATAATTCCAACTGTAAAGCACTTCCAGATCCCTACTGATCTTCATCTAAATTCTAACAGCTGATGTCTTTCTAATGGTTTTCAAGCCAAGGATCAGTAAGATCTCCTATAATATTGTAACTTCAGTAACTTTAGTACATCTTTCTTTCTTAGAGTATTTTCATTTTCTAGCACAGACACTTCTGGGTACTGTCATGCTGCATCAGTACTATCATAAAAAATAGCTGAATCTCACCTGGAAACATTTTTTCTATCTCTGTAAAAAATGAATGATATTTTCTTTTTACAACTTGATGCAGAAAATTTGTGTTCCTTTTCAAACAAGGCAAGGCTTCTTCATTAGGTTTCTGTTCTAAAACAGAGAAGGGAGGAGAACAAAACAGAAAAGCTGAATTTTCCTTTGGAGAGTGCAGAGAAACTAGTCAAATCTTGGGGCTGGGGATGTGGGTATGGAGTAAAGTAATAACATCTTCCAAAACACTGCCTGCATGTTTAGGAAAGCTTTTTTTCCTATTAAGTGTATTGGAAGTAATTGCACGTGATATTCAGTGTACTGGAAATAATTATACAACACTATGCATGTAGGCAGATATTATACAATGGTAGTTTGTCTTGAAGTCATATTTTGGGTGATGTGCAAATGAACATTTTTGCATGTGATGCTGTCAGCCTTAGAATGGCTCAGTCCTCCCCTGTGCCACAGTTCCCTGCAAAGGAAAAAGACTACGGATCACCCTGCACAGGCAGAACATATGAATTGGAACTGAAGGGGGAAAAGCATCAGCTGAAGCTGGTGAGCGCCTCATAAACAGAGCTGACTTGTTGTGCTGTTACACCAGAGACTATGGTGTGAGAAGAGTTTATATCTTTGTCAGTTTTACTAGTGCAGAAGGAAAGTATCTTGGAGTTCTGTTATAAACAACATATTAGCTCTACAGTTGATAAGACTAAGCACACAGGACTGGAAACACAGCAGATATTGACACTAAAATAACACAACAATGAATAGAGTTTAAATGTTGAGAAAGACAGACACTGCAAATGTGCACTTGAATGTCTGGCCAAAGAGTAGCTTTACTGGTCAGTTGAAGAATGCAGACTGCATATGAGCAGCCTGCGTTTTAATAAAGCTGATCTTAGTTTTGATCTTAGTTTATGATTTTGTGTATGTTGCCGGAAACATTTACAGTCCATTATGCACAGCAGCACACTCAAAGCAGCTGGGATCATACCAAACATCCAATTCTTTCAAAAAAACTTTCTCAGCAACACTGTTCTATCAGATGCCAAGTGAGCTGGGAGCGTGGATCCTAAATGACCCAGACAGGTTTGCCTGGATTCGTAAGTCAATAATGTTAAGGCTGATCTGATATAATAAGGTTTGCTCCAAAACCAGGTTCCTTGCCTCAAGATCAGGAAAGGGGTTAACACAGCTACCTATCACTGCAGGGGCTCCTCAGGTGCTTCAGCTCTAACTTCAAGCCATGGAAAACTTGAGGCTGGGTGGCACCAACCTGGAATCTTGATCTTTTGGTGCCACTGCCCTCAAACATGCAAGGCAGTGCACAGAGTCTCTTTGTCCCCTCAGATCTGAAAAAAACTCCAACTTGGTTTTCGCATGAGTAAAATGCCTCATCAGATTCTGTTGCCAACTCTAAGACTTTTGACCTCCTGATTTTTCAAAACTAAAAAAGGCTGTGGGATTTTTTTAACTAGAAGAAAAAACTGTTTTCTTCTCCCTCAAACTAACCCAACCAGCCATTTCCAATCTACAATAGTATGAAGAACAACATTGCTTTCAATTAGATCAGGCTTTACAATTTCAGCCAAAAACATGAGTTTTAAAAAAGTCATGAGCCCCTAAAAACAGCACACAGTATAAATTAAATGTTTGTAATTTTAATGGTGACTGCTTGTTCTTGTTCTGTCAATGCTGTCTTTTCTGTAGAAACTTAGATAATTAAAAAAATACTTTTGAGAGGTTTTATATCTTCCACTAATGCATTTTAGATTTATTATCCTAATGTGTCGGGAGCTTATCCTAGCCTTGAGGCACCATATCCTGGAAGAAAGACAATTAGGCAGTTCTTCTCAGTATAGTCTTTCGGTTAATGAAATATCTAATAATACAGTTCATCCATTAGTGGGCTACACCACAAGTTAAATACCTCACTAATTCTCAGAGCCTTAGCTTATCCTACTGCTGCACACCAGCTGTGCTTGTCCCTGAGGCCTGTGAAGAGCTCTGTGAATGTAACAAAAAGGAGGGTGCGGGAGTAATGAATTTCTAATGCTCAGCAGTGCGAGCGCTTCCCTTCCCGTTAATGTCCAGTGCCTCTTCTCTCTTTATTTCGTGAAGGCTTAGCACTGGCAAGCCTTCCTTCTATTCTGTGTCAACGCCCCGACATGCCCCCGCATTCTCCTTCCCGAGAGAACGCTGTTTCGAGCCCCTCCAGTCAATTCCCAGGCAACAAACTCGTTTATGAGCATCTCC